>SRQA01001082.1:0-12923 GCA_018360365.1 Claviceps citrina
AGGGTTTAACAAAGGTTCTAATGCTCTAAAAACGGACGCTGCGGCTCTCTAGCCACAGGGTGGATGCTTGATACGCTACGTTGGATGCTTGATAACCGCGCCCCAAATAAATACACACAAACACATCACACACACCACACACACGTCACTTCACAAATCCAGTCTTTGCTTGGAAATCTGTTCCTCCACGCGCATCCTATGTACCTAGCCCGACAAACAATCCATCGACCGTGCCTTTGCTTCTCGCCACAAATGTCCCACCATCTGTCAGACTTGCTTTGATAGCAATCCAACCAACCAAATAATGTACAACCAAATCGTCAACTCAAGGCCAAGAAAAAAAAAAGGAACCATTTGTAAGTGCACCAGACGCCATGCCAAATCTTTCCAAAGGATATGCAAACGATATTTGCAGGAGTAAACGAGTCCCGAATTTGCTCCCTCTTTTTTTTTTTCCTTGTGCCTTCTTTCTTTTTTCACAGACCTCGAGTAACCCCTGGTAAGAATCTGAACAGATATATTGGCTAAAGTGGCGAGCGGCGTCCGTGTAAAAGTCGGCGGTACACACTATGCTGGCATCCAAAAGAGGGGCCATGAATCAGAATCCTTTGAATGGGTCGTCTCGGATGAAATAGTCTTCCTCCACTTGAGGTTTCCCTTTGTTGTGGTAATTGTCCCTGGCCCTCGCGCTCCGACTCTTGCTGTGGCTGTAACTCTCGCGATGTCGGCTGCGACTGTTTCTTCTCCTGATTTCCTTGCTCCTCCTGCGTGCGCTCCTCCTGTAGTAGCCCGCCCCGCCAGCGGCGCCAGCCGGAGAGTCGTCGGTTTGCGAATGAACGAGAGGACTGATGAATGCTTCCATGCGAACAGTCCCTATGGCATCAAAAAAGTTTCCAGGCCTCGACGACGCTTCCGAAGTACGCGGAGGCGCGGTTTGGCTCATGTTTCCAGTCGTCTTCGCTGACCCCTGGGTTTGGCACATGTCCGACGACGTGGTGTCAACACTGTCGTTCCGCGTATTCTTTGCCAAGTGTTGCGGGCCACTAGCGGTTCCTGCTGGTCCAGAAAAGCCTCGAAAGGACAACGGAGGCCCGACATGCCCTCCCGTGTTGCTACGTTTCCGTCCGTGTGTTGCGATGCCATTTGCGCCTCGTTCGGAGAAACGTGGCACAAAGGGGGGCTCTGCTGCCTCTCTTGATTGCTGGCGACTGTGTCCACCTGGCATGACCGAAGATGCGTCGGCGGCAAGCGCCACAGTAGCTCCGCTCCTCTGCGTGGACGGCACACTGACGACGCTCGATACGTTGGACGTCCCGACTTTGGCCATGGATGATTTGCCCTTGGCAAGCCGGATCGAGTCTCGTATGCCGCCTCGCCTCACCCTGCGTTGCCGAGGGTCAAATTCGGGCAACTGCTGTGGCTTGGCCTTTGGCGGCAGAGGCGCAGGAATATTCTCCGGTACAGCTTGTAAAGAATGAGCCAGGAAGGATAATGCCGTAATCCAGAGATAATGTCGCTCCGCAGAGCTTGCTGTGAATTTGAGCGCCCTCTGAGGCGTCAAAATCAAGATGGACCGGTTGAAGACAGTAGACATAACCTTGGGCGCCGGATTATCATCCTTGACATCCAAGACCGACTGAATTATCACTGGGTGGCCGTTAGCTTCAGATGTTCGCTGCTTGGTGAATCAGCTGATGATGGAAAATAATCCCCAAGTACTCACGTTTGCGACCACTTTTGCCCAATAGAGCGCTGCCGGATGACGGTTGCCTGCTGCTCCAGAGAATGGACCGTTCATATGGCGCTAGCCAGACCCATCGCTTGTGCCGGTCGTTGCTGCTGTCGTCCTTGCCGGTGTTTTCCGCAACGTTGAATGACTTTCTTCGCCTCACGTATTTGAGCATCCACTCCCCAACCATTGCTTGGGCAATGGCGTCAACTACACCCACCGTTTGTGACGCACCCGTGTCCGTGGTCAAGGCTGTGTTGTGGGTGTTGTGGGTGTTGTTGGTGTTGTTGGTACAGTTGGTATTAATGGACAAATTGTGACGATGTCCGCGATAGCTCGATGGAGCTCTGTCGCGCCCTGTGCGAGGCGTTGTGATGTCATTTTGAGGCAGAGGCGGCAGACCCGGGCTTTCAGGAGCCTCCGTTGATGGTGACAATGGCGGAGGAGATCCGCTCCTCTGCCTCCGGAATGGTGGCGCGTGGGGCAATGCTGCCGCCGAGCGGACTTTGCGAATGCTCGGTGACTGATTCGAAGAACGACTGCTTCCACGTCTGTGCCACGTTTCTCCCATGGCGGGACTCTCTGTACCGTCGCTCGGCGCGTGGAGATCAGTTTGTGATCGACGTGAACTTGCCCGGGTCGGGATCGGGAATGGTGGGTATTTTCCATCGGTCAGGCTTGGACTCCTGGATCGACTGCGTTGTTGTGAGGCTAATCCGCTTTGTGTCAACGCCGCCCTTCGGACCGCACTTGTCCCATTGGCAGTTCTGGGCCCGCTGGGTGGTGGCGCTTGAGCGGGCGCCTTCTCATAGCTTCTACCCAGCATCCTCTCGTCTTCTTTGGCGTGGTTTTCCTTGTCAGCAATGTGGAAGGAGCTGAGGCCCTCGTTGCTTGTGGATCCGGCAAAGTCCCTGGTAGCAGCAGCAGCCATTCTGAAGGAACCTCGCTTTGTCACCCGAGCTGAACCTGACTGTGGTTTGGGCGCTGATAGAGCAGTTCGGTATTCTGGATCACTGATGTCAGCATCCGCAAAATCAAGCCCTTCATCAGAGCTTGCAGTATCAAATCCTGCAAACATGCTGCTAAGGCGGGTGGTTCGCCTCGAACCGCGCTTGCTCGTAAGCAAACTGTCGTCATCTCCGCGAGACGTGGTAGGAGGTGACGACGGAAGATCAGGCATCTCATGCGTGTTGGCCAGTCTCCTGGGGTTTCGAAGAGGAATTCTGTTCGGAATGTCTGCACTCTCGTGATCCAGCCTCTCTTTGGACAAAGTGGGTGATGTTGGACGAGACGATATATTCGACGGGTGTAGATGCGGAGGCAGCATGGCCATCCTTTTATCAACCTGAATACCCTCGGTCTGAACGCTGACATCACTGGTCGAGATGTCTGGCGACATGTGGACCTGGCAGCCAAAGTCCTTGAAGTGCTGAGGAAGCCGTGGCTCCTGCGGCGTGGTCGGGCGACTCGTAGGAGGCTGAATGCTGATGCTTGGAATCTGCAACGGTGGAGGAGACGGCGTAGCTCTCAAGGTTGATGTGTCAACACCAGTAGAGACAAGCGCTGGTTGAACGGTCTGCGTCGATGCCATCACCATCCGTTTGGGTGCTAGGTCTGGTGGGTTTCTTTCCGGTAAGGGCGGATGTGGCGTCCTGCACGGGCTGAAAGGTACCTCAACCGTCTGCGCAGACCTCGAAATCATCGTATGGTCTGGTTTTGGCGGTTCGATGGCCAATGGCCGATTAAGCTGAACGCGCTTTCTGCGTTGATTCGCTTCCACCTCGCCATCCGCTCGAGCAGGACCTTCGGGCTCTGTCGTCTTGACACACTTTGAAGCGAGCTCTAGAGTTGGCGACTTGAACCTTGAGAGGACTTCTGGCGATGACGGCGGAGAGTATTGCATCCCGGTATCGGTGTAACATGTCTTGACTGCGGCGGTCGCTTCTGCTACTTCCTCATCTTCGTCCTCGCCTTCCAGAGCCGCCAGTACAGCCGGATTCATGAAAAGTCTACTGCGAGCGACACTGCCAGGTCTGCTCACGCTTTCGATGCCTTGATTTCTGAGTTGAAACCTACTAGAAGCATTATCGCGACTGAACGACCCTGTATGTTTTGGACTCGTACGGTCGGACAAAGCACTCTCGCGGCCATCAGCTTCTGTATTGTCATCATCGTCAAAGTTCAATTCATCTGCAAGCGAATTGCCAGGCCGAAGGACTGGGCCATTCAGTAAGGAAAGCCTGATGCTGTCAGACATGCTCATGGTCCGCACGCTGACAGCGTCGGTCTCTGCCCCACTATCGTCTGCATCGGTAACTTGTTCGTTCAGCATTGTTGTGTCTGTTGCACCATTTGTCTGGCTTGCTTGATAAGCCGCTACTTCTTCGAGTACCATCTTCAAGCGGCTTTCTGTGATGTGCAGCTTTCTTTCATATTTGTGCCGTTCACTCGTCCAGTCATTCTTCTCCTGTGCCCAGAGATCATGAACCCTTTGTGAATCATCTTCTTGGCTGCGTATCTTCTTTTGTGCGGCCTCCAGTCGCTTCTTTGTATCCGCGTGAGATTCTACCGCCTCGTCTCTCTCTCGCGCCAACTCGCCTAGTGCAGACGAAGTCCCACCCTCCAAGAGGGACAGCTGCCTCTTGAGAGAACGGCTCTCTTTTGACGCATTTGTCAGGCTTGCTTGTAACCGTTCGTGTTCCTTCTTCGCTGAGTGTAAAGCGGTCTCAAGACCCTCGATTTGCCTCGTTTTTTCATCCTGATCTCGTCTCAAAGCCAGAATCTCCGACACAAGGTTGGCATGCAATGTAGGAGTAAATCGTCTTGGGTCGAGGATGCTTATTCTTTCATCGTTCGTAATATCCCTGGAGGATCTCTTCTCGTTGCGGTCGGTAGCCATGGTTGAGTACGATGGTCGACTGACCGGAGGGGTAATTGATCGCCGTTTTGACCTCTTCGACTTCGATGATGCTCGAGAGCAATATGGGTAACCGGTTGTCGGCGAGACGACACTCGCCGTGATCAGGCTCTCATTGTCCGTCTGCCAATCTTGCATGATCCTTAATGTGAACACTGAGAAAGTGATGAGGGATTCATTTGAACTGAGCCACTATGTCGTGCTCGTGTGCCACCCAGTGCATGTCCCAGCCTCTTCGCTTCGCCACCAATTGATAAAACCGTTGAACAGTTCACGCGCCTCACACTCTTTTAGCTGTCGACCCCTGGAGGTGATACCGGATTGCTATGGCAGTCTTGGACTTGTCGAAGAGCTTACAGACTGGCCGCAAACTGCCGTATGAATATCAACGTCAAGCTATATAAACAAGAGAAAAGGAAAGACGTCGATGAAACATGGGACACTCGGACTCGTCAGTGACTTGTACAGAGGGGCAAGGGCAAATGCCTCCTCCCTGAGGCGACGGCACTTACGTGTGATGTGTCAACTCCAATGATACAGACTCCATATAATGCCAGGGGAGATTTGGTCTAATACGACTCAAGGCTTGTATAGAAAGGGCTGTCCAACGGATGTTAGTCACTGCTTTGCCATGGAGGTCAGGAAACGGTCGACTCTGAGTGCTGACACTTATGTGCACACGAATCCAGAGCCGCCGAGTAGGAAAAGAATGTCTCACATTGTTCTTTTGCGCTTGCTTCAAAAAGAAAAGGCTGCCTGTAATGTTTCAGCTCCTTGCTTGGTGCAGTTGATGTATAAATTCATCCATGCAGAGGGACAGATGCAAGGCGTCAACAACTGACAGACCCTCTCCCGGACATCAAAATAAAACCCGTAGTTTCTTTTGTCTGTCGATAGTTGAGCAGACAGATAGCTCTTAAATATGCGATTGTTCGTCGGAATGGCGGCTAGTGGTAGTCGACGGTATCTTTTGGTTCGCGAGTTGCCGATAATCGGATTATCGCAACAAGGTTAAATACCACGTCTAGTGGGAGACAAGGAAAATGAAAACAATTGGTACGTCGTAAGAAGAAGGAAAACGGGGAAAAAGGAAAAGCCGATGCTAGGTGAGGTTGTCTGCACTTCTTGGTTAATACCCGCTCCCCCTATGTAAGGATGATCCGCGGTCGTTCCCAGTCGCTGCGGATTATTGACCAGACTTGACTTACATGAAGACAATGACTAGGGCACTAAAGAAAACTTGACTTAGAACCACGATTTTCTCACCAATGGCCTAGGAAATGATTGAGCAATGTCACGTCCGTCCACGGCGCGACATGCTCACAGGAATTAGAGCAATGAATGTCAAAATTGAATCGAGAAGAAAGAAGACGAAACTGCCAAGACCAAGAGCTTCGCGGAAATTGGACACAACCTGAGAAATGACGAGGTCCCGCAGAAGGTCGATCAGGCAGTCGGAGGTGGCGGGATGAAGTATCCACTGCAGCTCTAAACGAGATACTGGAAGACAACAAGACCAGTCTCGGACCCGATTTGTTTATGAACCCAGTGATTGCTCCTCAATGCTCATCTATCATCTATGGAGCCACTACCGTAGGATGCAGTGGCCAGGGACAAGATTGCCATGGTGATCAGTGATGGCGTCGTGAGGCTACAGACACATTCGCGCGCCACGAAAGGCCCGTTTTCAGATCCTGGTACTGCCAGCCGGGGTGCGTGGGTGGGTTTGGTGGATGAGGGTAGAAGAACGTCGACAACCAAGGGATGACGGCCGATGGTCGACGGGTCGGCTAACATGGCAGCCTGTCGGATGCTATCCGCCACAGGGTCTTTTTGAAAAGCCGGCCAGCTCGGGTCGTGATGGGTTGGTTGGCTGGTTTGCTTGGCAGCAGTGGCACTGACACACCAGCCTGGCCGGACGGAGATGGTTGCCAAAGTTGGGATGGCAGCGCGGGCTGGGGGAGCTGCGTGATGGATGCATGGCTGCATGGCGGAAACCCTGATCGCGAGAAGTGTGCGTGTGTGCAAGCTGAAAACCGAAAACTGAAAACCAGTTTCACGTTGATAGATGCGTGCGGAGGCCATCTGCGCCTGGGTGGAATGCGGTGACTACTAAGCGGGAAAGAACAGCTTCCTCGCTCCTGCCAGGTTGCCACCCTGTTACATATTCCCAGCTTCCCCTGATTGCCTGCGCAGACCAAAGCTACCTCCCACGAGTCACATGCGCGATGTAACGACAAGGAATGGCCAACTGGCGATCCAGCAGTGCTTTGGTAGCCAATTTGTTTCATGGCCGCATGCAATTCAACGTCGATGCGTTTTTTACTGGTCAGAACTCTGCTGCACGCCGGCAGTGTCCGGCAGCGCACAAACAGACAGGGCATCTTTCGGGCGAAAGCAGGCCGGCCGCCTGAGCCGAGCCGTTTCAAACCGTCGTTGACTCGTTCAACAAACAGAGCGCGTCGAAGCGACCCAACGGCTCGAGGCGGGCGGGATTCCGGCATGCGGCAATGCATAGATGCCTCGTAGCCTACGAGGCATCTGTCACCTACGAGTCGTAGGTGACGGATGGCAGGCACTGCCACACTGGGCACTGTCGGCAGTCAACAACCTGAAACGACGCCTGAACAGTGAATCCGTTCATCCGTTCATCGATAGACGCTCTCTACCTTGTGGGTTTCACAAGGACCATGTGGAAATTACAGGAGTCTTGCGCTCCATGACTGATTAAACTCGTTTCCCCGAGTCCGAGACGTTCTTTCGCTACCACGTTTTGGCCCACATCGAATTACGAGTTTGGATCTGGTACAGCCTACACCTGCTTTTGGAGCGATATTCGCATTCCTCTCTGTCCCTCTTCCTGTTGGTTGTCAAGGACTTCGCAGCTTCCGCAGTAGCGGCTCCGGGATTGGCTGGTAATCCTTGCTCAGGGGCGGACCTCATTTCAAGATGACATGTTTTCTTCTGGGACCCCTCGTCGTGTTGGCCAGGGCACGCAGGTTGCTTGGCGCTCGCCCATGACTGATCAGTCGGACTCGCATGCATGATCATCCCATGGCCCATGACTTGCACGTTTGAACCATGAACCACGGGCCTCGCAATGCCAGCCAGCCCACCACAGCGCCGACCGACCTTCAAGGCGGGGTGGCGAAGGGCATCATGACAAATGATGCCATCATCATTCATCAGAGACACAATGGGCCATTTGACGTGTGTTTCTTTGCTCAATCTGGGGCAATTGGCGACTCACAAATGCCGCATTCACTCGTGGCACGTTCCTCCCCCGCACCGCACCGAGCCGTTGCGCCCGCTCCATCTTGAATGGAACATGGTCCATCTACTGTAGTCTGTGTCCCTGTGCCTGCGAGATGACGCGACGAAAATTGAACACTGCTGAAACCAGCGTGCAATCATCGGACCGGCTACATGGGGTATGGTGCATGATGCCTTCGCAGCCAGGTATGTGTGCCATTGTTGGTGACGAGTCTGACGACACGAGCGCCCGATTTGCGAGCTGTGTTCGGTCGGGAGTAGCGAACAAGGCAAGTGACTCGCAGTTTGACACGAGCTCGTTGCGTGCCGGCATATTATGACAGTAGTCAAAGCACAAAAAGGGCAAGATGACGAAACAAGAAAGCGACATCGTTTTCGTCGTCACTTGGTAATAGATGCCTTGCCCGGTCCGAGACTCAGGTTCGCCGGGTCAGCTGATGGATGGATGATGCCTGCGAAGTCATCAAGAGGACTGCCGAGCAAAGGGCAATTGATTCGCATCATTTCCCGTCCATCATTCGCAGCATCAATGCAGAGTGGTCAACACAATTGCCGGGAGCCGTATTTTTTCTTGGTTTTTCCTGTTTTAGTACACGATCTAGGCCGAGGGATAGGTGGATTGCAATGACATATTATGCACACAATTTCTCACGATACCACGGGCCCACGTACTGACATGGATAAAGCCAGGGCTGCCGTATGCTCTCGGTTATTATTTCGGGAAGATTTGAGGGAGAAGGGGGGGGGGGGGGGTTCTGCCAACCATCTGTTGCGGATGTGAATAGACCCCGTCCACGCTCGTTGACAACATGAACACCTTTAACAACGATTCTCATACACTTCATCTTTAGACTGCACGACATCATCGAGTCACGTTCTCCAACCTCTATCCCGGGCGTTGCGCCACGACCAGAAGAACACAACCTTGCTCATTGCTCCTCCTAAAGATGAGTAATTATATCATGCTGCCCATGGCCTGGGGGGGGGGGGGGGGGGGGGGGGGGGGGGGGGGGGGGGGGGGGGGGGGGGGGGGGGGAGAGCATCCGGAAACCCTTCTCGAGGCTGGATTAATGCATTTTTCTCCTTCTTGCTTACATCCCCAATAATGACGTTGCCTATTCTATTCTCGGTCTCAAAATCCACGTGTTCATTCAAGAGAACATGGTGATTGAAAAAATGCAATGCGTCTCAAGAAAAAACCATCCAACGTTACGCATCAGCAGACGCAGCACAACGATGCCGGAACGAGATCAAAGATGTTTCCTCCCGTCTTGACTACCTAGGTAGGTAGGTACCTAGGTAGCTGCCTGGCCTCTATGCACCACGAGAAAGAGGCATGTACGTGGTTGTTCGAAGCAAATGTCCATCTGGCAAGTCGTTGGACGGAAGTATTCCGAATGGCACTGACGAAGCGTACCTACCTAGTTCTTACCTGGTAGGTACTGAAGCGTGCGTCGTGGCCAGGCATGGATGGACACCTCCAACAAAGTACTGTTAGCTGGGTAGGATCAGCATCTTTTGGTAAGATTCATGAGATGAGTTGAATTGGAAATTACATTCTGCACAAGAAGGTCCTACACAAAAAGGGTAAGAAGATGAAGAAGTTGAAAGATATTACATTGTCCGTCAATATTTGCAACGACACGAAAAAGAAGCAAATATTTTGCGCCATATTAAGGAGGGGAAAAATACAATCAGGTTGCATAAGGCAGAAGAAGAAGGGAAAAGAAGCAGATGCGGATCGATGCCCCGACGACAACCAAGCTCGAGAGGAGTGTGGGGTAAAAAAGATATCAAGAAAGAAGATTCTTCACCTTTATTTTTTTTTAAAAAAAAAGAAGAGAAAAAAAGCGAAAAGGACGCCTACAAGATGACAGCCGGCCCAGGATGCCACCCCCTTTCCGCCGTCAAGACGCTCACGTTCGACATGTTTGGCACAACCGTCGACGGCCGCACGTCGGTACAGCAAACAGCAACGCATGGAAGACGATTGACGAGCACCACCTCGAGAGCCTGGGTCGGCTCCTCGACGCACGGCGTCTGGCTGGCCTGTATACCGAGCAGGAGGTCGCGTCGCTGAGCCTGGTGTGGCATCGGCTGAGTCCGTGGCCGGACGTGGTGGACGGGCTGGCGAAGCTGAGGACGGCCGGCGGCATCCTCAGGCTAGCGACCTTGACCAACGGAAAGGAGAGCTTGGCGAAGGGACCTGGTCGACTTCGGGGGAACCTGGACTTGGACGCCGTCTTCTGCGCCGACACGTTCCGACTGTGCAAACCTCATCTGGGGACGTATCTCGGCGCGGCGAGGGAGATATGGGGCCTCGAGCCCGGCCAGGTGGCCATGATGGCGTGTCACATGGGGTGATCTGATGGCGGAAAGGCGTGGGCTTGCGGCCTGCGAACCATCTACGTCGAGAGGCCCTGCCGAGTAGGACATGGGACAGGAATGGCGACGACTTTGCCGGCGCAAGGAGCTGGGTGAATGTCTGGATCGGCGAGCACGAGACCGGGTCTGAAGCCCGGGCAGAGGTTCTATAGCATCATCGACGGCCAAAGCCAGTCGGCCGGGGGGGGGGGGGGGTGAGGTTCGATCGTCCACTGTCAAGGAGGCCGAGATTCGCAGACTCGTTGTAAACAAGAAAAAAGAGGTTTAGGTCGAGGACAGGCTTGCCGCGTGGCGCTTATCAGATCTGGTCAGATGATGATCGAAATGGGCTGGTCAAGTTTCCCTTTTCCTGTGCCCCCGCCCCTGCACGTCACGCGGCCGACTGCCAGAAGAAGAAGCCAAAAACACCTCCGATGTCCACGGGTGCACGCATGTATGTACAATGTACACCATGTATGTACAGGCGTGCCCTACACCTGCATACATCATGACATTAGAACAAAGCACCATACAGGTGGTCTACGCCGGAAGGGAGAAGAAAAAAAAAGCAAGCAAGTCACGGACATGTGTACCACGAGAATTTTGTACAAGGGCCTGCTTTCTTCCCCAAGACACGGGAACATGTTTCCGATGTTGACTGAGACAAGCGTGTGCCCCAAAGTTTACATGACCCGTGGATGACGGAAACCCGCACCCCGCCCGCCCCTTCTCAGAAAAGAAAAAGAAAAAGAAAAAGAAAAAGAAACAGGTCCTTCTAAGACGAGAGAGCCATAGACCTGCGATTGAACGGGTGCGTTCATGCTCGCTGTCAAGAGCAAGTACGGGCATGCGCAAAGCAGGTACATGATATGCGCCGGCTCCAGATCCCGCAACAGGTTACAGGCCCCAGGAAAACCCCCCCCCCCCCCCCCCCCCCTCTTCTCTCCCTCCGGCGGCGGCGGCGGCAGACCGCATGATCCATCTCGCCAAAAGGGGACCTCGGAGTTAGCTGTGTGTTCACTGTTTGTACGTCATGTCATGTCACCCAAGCAAAGGCATGCGGCAGCAAAGAAATCGGGACCTCGGATATCCACTTTTTGGAGATTGAGGTCTTTTTACTTGTGCTTGTTGTGCTTGTTGTGCTTGATTGACAGGAAAAAAGAGCCGAGACATGGGGTTTTTTTTTTTTTTTTTTTTTTCATGTTTTTTTTTACCGTGGTGTCTGGAACATACATGAAAAGGGGGCCGGCCCAGTCGGGCGGGGAGAGGGAAAGTGTCTTGCCGGCCGCTTATGGTTAGTCGAGGGCGCAGGGCAGAGCCACGCAGGGCAGAGCCACGCAGGGCAGAGCCACGCAGGGCAGAGCCACGGACTGGGTTCGGCGGGTGAAAGTGTCGAGGTGAAGTCCGGTGAACAGAACGGCCACTGCGCCCCAGCCCAGCCTCGCGTACCCCGTCACAGGCCTGAGGCCTGCCGCCTGAAGCCTCGCTGGCTGAGCGCTCGCGGGCTGAGCGCTCGCGGGCTCACGAGTCACAGCCAAGCTGCAGCTCCCGCGCCATCCATGGCGCCGCGAACCTGTCTGGCGCGCGGCTCTCTGGGTCCTGATGGAGCTGGATGGAGTGCATGCGACTAGCGACTAGCGACTAGTGCACATCCGACGCACATCGACGATGGCATCAACCATCAAGCTGGCATCAACTCGACTCCCCATTGCCCACTGCCCGCTGCCCACTGCCCGCTGCCCACGTCGTCCCAAGCCGGCGGACCCGCAAAGCCCGCCAGGCGTGCCCACCGGCTCCACTCGACCTGCCAGCCCGTATTCCAGCCTGGAGTCCGGCCTGGAGTCCGGCCTGGAGTAGCCTGCAGCCTGTATTGGCAGTGCATCCCAGCCTCAGCAGCCTGTATCCCAGTCCCAGCCTGTATTCCATGATCCATCCAGCCTGTCGCCTGTCGCCTGTCGCCTGTCGCCTGTCGCCTGTCGCCTGTCGCCTGTCGCCTGTCGCCTGTCGCCTGTCTCCTTCGCCTGTCGCCCAAAGAAGCACCGGACCGGCTCCCACCGGCGCCGCCAGAGCAACACCTCTGGCCAGTCCTGGCTGTTGAGGCTGAAGCAAACATTGATCCTTTGCCCTTTGCCATCAAAACCCTTTGTGCCTACCGGCCTAGTAGCTGCCTACTAACCTGGTAGCTGGTACTTGTCTTTTTTTTTTTTTTTGGGGACCTCGAGCCGCACAGCCGCAACACTCGCCGCGCCTTCCTCCCCCCTCTGGCTCTCAAAACATCTCCCATCCTGGTCTTGTCCTCGTCCTTGCCACTCTTCAACACCACGCCAAAAGCTCGGGGGTTTTCTTTTTCTTTTTCCTTTCCTTTCTCTCTCTTTTCCTTTTTTGCTTTCTCAAGGCACCTCTCTCTCTCTCTCTCTCTACGCGCTCGCACAGCTCAAAAAGTCCCTTTGGCCCACCATGGCCGGTCGTATGGTGTTGTACAAGCTTGTGGTGCTGGGTGATGGCGGCGTTGGAAAGACGGCATTGACAATCCAATTGTGTTTACAACATTTTGTCGAAACGGTACGGTTTTTTTTTTTTTGTCTCCCTCTTCCCCATGCTGACTGTCCCCGCCCATGTGCGTCGTCGGAAAAACCGCAA
>SRQA01001083.1:0-12905 GCA_018360365.1 Claviceps citrina
AATAAGATTATAATTAGAATAGAAGGTTAGGTAAAAAAAGTAGTATAAGACCTAATAGAAGGGTTATTATAAGAGTTATTATAAGAAGCATATATACTTTAATTTTTATAATAGCAGCTGCTTTATTAAGATATATAAACCTTAATTTTGCAGCCTATAAAGGCCTTTATTAAGAGTTATAAATCTTAAGTAGCAGTGTTATAATATATATAATTATAATAACTTCTATATTTATTTCTATAGCTACAACTATAGCGTGTTATGTGTGTTTTAGGGATATTAAGGTTGTACTAATTAGTACCTGTTGTGTTATAATAACTATTACTATTTCCTTTATTACTTTATATAAGGATTTAATTTAGGAATTAGATTTAATTAGCTAAGTGTTTAATATATTTAGCAGGGAGGAATTAGAGGCTCTTTGCGTTATATTAATTTCTAGTATAAAAAGAGAAGAGTGCTAGTGTTAATATTAACGCAATAGGTTAGGTTAATGTAGACCTAGCGCATCCTAATTAGCTATATCTAAGCTCGCCTTAGATAGGTAGCTAGTGCGCTAGTCACGTAACCCATAACTTTGCGCATTACAAAAACTACTAAAAGGCCTCCCACTTAGCTAGTGTGTGGGGAGTGACGCGACCCTCGCAGTCATTAAGGATAAAGGCCTTAGGGGGTTATGGGTTATAGCTAGGAAGAAGGATTAATTAGTTTATATAATATAAAGGCTAGCATGCTTCTAGTAGTTAGGTAGTATTATTATTAACCTTTTCGCCTTGCTTTTAGCCCTCTTACCCACGTGCGCGCGGCTATGTTATAATAATCTAACTTAGCCTTATAATACTAATTAATCTAGGGACTATAATCCTAATAGTATAGATCTCTTTATATTATTATCTTATATAACTAATTAAGTTATTATAACCTTACGTATAGACTACTATAATAATAAGCTATATATTGCCTTAACCTCTATCTAGCGTAACACAAATAGGGGCTAAACTATAGACAAAATTTAATATTATTAGAGGCACTTCTTAGCTACTATAAAATAATATATCTAAGGGACTAACTATTAAACAAAGGAAATAAAGAAGAATTATAATATAAGAAAAGCCTACTTATCTTATAAATAAATAACTTATACACTAATAAAGAATTATATAAAGGAAGTTATAAAGAAGATTATATTAAAGAACTAGGCTAATAGACTAGTCTAGTTGCTAAAGAATACTAGCAGAATTTTATATAAGGGAAGCCTTAGCTAAGCGGACAAGTTATAGCGGAAAACGCTATCTTACTAGTACTAACTATATAGCAAAGCTTTCCTTAGAAGAAATTAGAAGATTAATTAATCTTAATATAAACATATAGAAGAATAACTTTTACTAGGCAAATATAAGTTATTTGCTTTAGCCTAAAAATACTAGGCTAAAGGAGGTTATACTACTGCCTTACTACTAGAACTATATTAATTAATTAGTATTAAAGGAGTAAATTAGTTTTACGCTTATTACTATAGTTATTAGACTCTTTTACATGCTAATAAGAAGCCTTTTGCTAACTAGTATTTTACTTAGTTATAGTATATATAGTTAGGGTCCTACTTCTAAATCTACTAGGCTAAGTATTAAATAATTAAATAGACTCTTATTAGCTTTAGTTGCTTTTACTATAAAGTTTATATTACTTACTAATTATTATATATTAGAAGCACCTAGAACGCACTTACACTAACTTAGCTATATAAGTTTAAATTATTAGAGAACTCCTTAAAAACTAATTATACCTAAGGTAGTATTACCTAATATAGGATTAATTAATTTAGATATAATAGGAAGTCCTACTAAGTCTAATATTACTAATATATCTAATAAGGATCCTAGGTTAATACCCCTACCTAAGGAGATAAACTTCTTAAACTTTATAAAGATATTAAGCAAAACACTTAGAAAGCATGCCCTTATTATATCTAATTAAAATAAGGCTAACCTTTAATTTAATAGGGAAAATATTTTTAATATACTAAGCAAGTTTAAACAAAAAATAGCTGCCCTTAGAGTTAATAAGAAGGATTAGCTAAAGATCTTTACTTATAAGGTTTACTTTAGTATTTAAGCTTAGGTAAAGACCTTTATTACCTTATATAATTAGAAGGAAAGTAAGGAAGAACTCTTACTCTAGTATAATACTACTACTTAGAATAAGATAGAGAATATATAAAATTCTCTTAAAGATCTTAACACTAAATAACCTTCTACTATAAGTAATACATACTTCTAGCTTTAATAGCATTAGGCCTTAATAATAAAGGCTAAACCTTAGACTTAGAAGATAATAATAAGTTAAGGCAATTAAATTTATAAAGCTTTGCTAGACTTAGTTATTCTTAGCTTTATAAATATAAACTATATAAGCAGGAATAACTTCTTAACTTTACCTTATAAGACTCTCTAGAAGAAGCTTTATAATTATGCCTAAGTTTAACTTAAATTAGAAAATAAAAATTTATAAACTATTAAACCTACATAATCTAAGCATAGGGATTAATTAGTTTCTTATAATTCTAAGTCTAATTTAAATTAATATAAAGTCTGCTTTATTAAAGAGACGCCTAAGGCTAGTTAGCTTACTTATATAGCATTAGACTCTAATAATAAGGATAGAATACCTAGAACCTCTAGAGAATAGTAAGATTAAATAGATTTATTAACTAAATAACTTAAGGAAATATAAATTATAGTTACCTAATAGGATAGGAATATTAATCTCCTTAAGTAGCTTAAGAGTAAGTTTAGCTACTAAGGAGGGACTAGTTAGCAGGACTTTAGTATAAATATTATAATAACTAACTAGAACGCTAGGAATAGCACCTTTAGTAATAATTAAAGAGGAGGTTATAGTAGCAGTAGGCAGTCTAGTAGTAGGTATAATAATAATAACTATAGCAAGTCTTATAGCGCTAATAGTAGCTAGAAAGATATTAAGTATAACTACTATAAAGAACCTAGGCACTATATAAACTAGTGCTAAGTATTAGCTTTAGATACTAACCTAGGCTTTAGTAAGTATAATTAGAGAGAAGGACTACTATATATTAGTAGTAGTATTATTCCTTTAAGCTTTGTTTAAGCTTTTCTTTCTAAGGGCAGCACTATTTATAGGGTAGTAGTTTTCTAGGCTTTAATCTTTAAGGATAGTAAGGCCTATAACCTTCTGCCTACTATAAAGACAAGACTTAGTATAGGGCCTAATAAGTAGAATATAACTAAGATAGAAGTAGCTATAGTGGAAGAGGCTACTAGAATAAAGAATTCCTATAAATATTACTTACTATAAAGATTAAATAGTACTACTAGAACTACTATAGCTATAGTAATTTATTTTAAGCGCATAGGGAACTCTAGGGCACTGCTAATAGTATTATTAATGTTATTAGCCCTAATCTACACTATAATGCCTATACCTTTAGTAACCTTAGTAGCGCCTCTAGGTCTTATAAGTACCCCTATAGCAAACACAGTAGTCTTTGCTAGCACTATAATAGCCTTAGTTAGTGCTTTAGTAAATAGCTTTATAAACATAATGCCTAAAGGTTAAGGACTTAGTATATAAGCTATAGCAAACTTAGGAACTACTAAGAAGTTACCTTAGGGCTCTAGAAAGCCTAAGAAAACTAAAGCTAAGATCTAGATTAATAATAAGCTCTTAGAGTTAGTAAAAGCTAACTATAAGGAAGCTAACTTAATTTACAAATATATATTAGAAATACTACATAGCAAGATTTTTAAAAAGAAGGTTAGAGTTAGTCTTTATAACCTTTGCTACTTAATGCTATCCCTAGCTAAGGCTATAAGCTAAGAGTGCTCTATACATTCTAATAGAGTTAAAAAGATATACTACTTTACGCCTAGTGTAGCAAAAGATACATAAGCTATAGAATGTGTAATAATGCTAAGAAAATAACTCTAAACTAAGGATAGCAAAGATTAAATAGTTAATATAATCTAATACTTAAAAGCTTTTATAAAGGACACTAGGCTAGACAAGGCTAAAGACATTTTAGATTACTATATAAGAACCCCTACTATAGGAGTTAATATAATACTCTAGGAAGTTATATAGAAAAGGATAGGCAACCTACTAGTAATATTTAATCCTTACCTTAAGACTTTACAGACTAATACTATTAGCCTAAATAAGGCTATTAGCATAATAGTAGCCTCTATTATTTAACCTGTTTCCCTTATTAGCTACCTTTAGGACCTCCCACACCTTCTAGTTAAGCTAGGCAACCTAGACAGGCGCTTCTATTTAGCCCTAATTAATAGTGGCTTATAAGGGAATATTATCACTAAAAGCTAGGCTTGCTAGGCTAGTTTAAAGATTTATCCTATAACTACAAAAGCTAACACTATGTCTTATACTAACAAAGTAATTAGAATAATAAGCAAAGTGCGTATAAAACTCTACCTTAGAAGCGTTTAAACCCCTATTAGGCTTTATATATCCCCTTATACTATCTTTATAAAACTAATCCTTAGGATGCCTTTTATTTAAATAGCCTAAGCTACCTTTAAGTATAGTAATAGGAAGGGTAATATATTTATTAAGTATAAGTTTAATAATATTATTATAGTCTCTAAGGTTACTAGAGGTATTTAGTAGGAGCTTGCTAATAGGGAAAGGGAATAGTCTATATAAATTTACTATATATCCTTCTTACCTAGCAAATTACTAAATAATCACTTAATATTAGGTACCTAAGCTAGCGTTAAGGTATAATAAACTACTATTAAGGAGCCTAAGAGATATTGCTTAGTGCTAGACCTAAAGGCCTAGAGGGAGAAGGGAGAGGAAAGTAAGGTTACTAGTAGGACCTTTCTTACTATATACTAGCTATAAGGCTTAATACTAGCTATACTAATCTAAATAACTACTACCTTTTATAACCTGCCTAATAAACTAATACTAGCTAGGGCAAGTATAGTTATAAATAACTAACTAACTACTAAGATAGAAACAGAAATAAGTAAACTAACTATATTACACGCAGATATAGGAACTACTAAACTAACCTTAGCACCTTTAAATACGCCTTAACTTATAATTAACTCCCTTGCGGTCCTTAATAATATTAAAGATATTAAGGTTTATAAAGGACTATATAGAGAGCTTAAAGAAGGAAATAAAGTTATATAAATTACCTAGAAAAAAGGCATATATATTATAAGTTTAGCGCTAGAATTAGCAGCTAAGAAATTCTATAGCCTCCTAACTAAAGCTACTGCTAAGCTTTAACCTCTTACTAAGAAACCCCTTATAAAGCTTTAGGTAAATACTATGTATAAAAGGAAAGCTAATAAAATCTACCTAAGGGATAATATCCCCTCTAATAGCACTACCCCTAATAGTAACCCTAACTAGAAGGCAAAGAAGTAGGCTAAAGCTAAAGACTACCTTAACACAAGTAGCAGATTTGCAAATTACATTACTAGAAGATTTAGTAAAAAACTATAGGGCTTCTAACTAACTTAGGACTAGCTAGATTAATTAATATCTAGTGTTAGAGACTAGCTTTAGCCTAAGGAGCTTAAGGTATTCTATAAGATACTCTATAACTAAGAAGTAGCGCTAGCTTAGGACTTATTAAAGTGTGGATTAGTTAATCCCCTTATTATACTACCTTAGGTTATTAAAGTTATTAAATATAGCGCTTAGTAAGTAAGATTAATTCTAATCCCCTTAGGACTTTAAGACAAGCTAATAAAGCTACTTAAAAAGAAGCTTAAGTATAGCTATATTAAGGAAAGCTATAAAGCCTATAGGAACCCCTACTTCTTAGTTTTAAAGAAAAATAAAAAAGTGTATTTAATCTTATTAGCTACAAAGTATAATAATATTATAATTCACAATGCTTACATCCCTTAAGGCGCTAAGGCTTTTAGCAAGGACTTTGTAATATATAAACTACTTAGCCTGCTTAACTTCCTCTCTAGGTATAACTAGCTCTAGCTAGCACTATAAAGCTGTTATATAACTATAATTTTAACGCTATTAGGGCTCTATTACCTTTATACCCTTCTATAAGGGGCGACTAATTTAGTTATATAGTTCTGCTAAATAATAGCATAAATTCTCTTTAACTTAATCCCTATAGTTTGCTTGCCCTTCCTTAATAATATTATAGTTAAGGGCCTAAAAAACACTTATAAAAACGCTAAAATCTTGCCTAGGATCCGCTAATATATACTAGAACACCTAATTAACATTAACTAAGTCCTTGTTAATATTAAACTTATAGGCTATACTATCTCTATGTGATAGTATTAGGCTTTGCCTAATGTGGGGCTAATGCGGGTGCGCATTAGTGGTTATGCGCACCTTGCCTCGCGCGTAGGGCTTACGTATAATAACAAGAGAGTATCTATAGTAAGGGTATAAAGGAAGTATAATAGGGTCTTTATATTACCTTTCCTTCCTTTCTCTTTATATCTTTTAATAGTATTCTAATGCTTATTAGTAGTAGTAATAGGGCTAGTTTATAATATTTAAAAAATATTCTCTAGCCTTACGTTTCTTTTAGCTACTAAAATAAATTAATATACCTTTAAACACAAACATAAACACATAAGCTAATAGACTTACTTTTCTTATAGTAGAAAATATAATAGTAATTCTTAACTATATTAATATAACCCTAACTACGTAAGGTAATACCCTTATAGCTATATAATAGCGCCTTAATGCCGCATAAAAGCAGGAAGACACTACTATAATAGTAATTTAGGCTATATAAGCCACTACTAACTATATAATCTAATCCACTACTACTATTACCTTAGCTATATCCCTTCCTATACCTACTAATATAACCCTCCTTTCTAGGGTAACTAACCTTCCTTTACCTTCTACTATACTCCTAGTTTGCTATAAGCTAATTTTAATAGGCTTTCCTTATAATAACAAATAATTTACCTTTAATACCTAGCGCTTCTTTATAGTATATAAGCTATAGGTAAATTATAACTTTATTAGTTCTACTATAAACTAATAGATATTTATTTACTAAAACCTCTTATTTTTTATTTAGGCTAAGGTTGCCTTATTTTTTAAGAAGGGTAATCTTATTTACTATAACCTAGCTACCTTTCTAAACTATCTCTCTAAGCTTTACTCTAACCCTTATTACTATAAGATAGCCCTTACTAAACTTAACTAAATAAAGCAGGCTAATAATAAATCCTTCTTTACTTTCTTTATTTACTTTAAGCAAAAACTCTCCCTTACTAGTAGTATAAGCTAGGATAATAAGGTCTGTCTTACTAAGCTATGCTATACGCTTAATAAGTAAATATATAATATATGTATTAGCTATAGCATTTCCTATAATAGCTATAATATTACTATAAAGTAGTACTATACTATTACCCTAGACCTTAAAACCTTTATACTTAAGAATTACTTCTACACTAGGTATTTAATAAATCCTCTAGCCTATTATTACTATACTACTAACTATAAGAGGGATATAGCTATATCTAAGGTAAATACTATAAGAACCTAGGGCAAGGGTAGGAAGAAGAAGAAGCTAAAGGCTAAGAATATAGCCTTACCCTTTACTTAGGCATAAGCTAAGTAAGTAACTAACTAGGAGATAGTATATTACTAGGAGTTTAGTACCTGCTTATGCTATAGAGAGATAGGTTATATAGCCTATAACTACTTCCTCCTTCCCCCTTTTTAGCCTAAGGTTTGTATTTAGTAGGCTATTACTAAGGCTAATAACTATAAGTATAAGAAAAAGGAGAAGAATAAGATAGGAAAAGACTAGCCCTTATAGTAAGTCTTATATAAGGGCTTCTAGGCTTTATTATATAGTAAACTTTAGGTTAGAAGAAGGTAGAGTTAATAGAGTATAATAAAATTTATAAATATATAAATTACTTAGTATTCTCTATTTCTATTCTCTTTAACTTGCTTTTCTTTATAAACACCTTAATTAACTATAGCTATAAGTACTATAGTGCTATTAGTAAGTTTACTACTTAATAGCTAGGCCTTAAGCTTATCTAGCTGCCTTTAAGGCGCTAGGTAAGGACCGCTATTAAGGTTTAATAGTAGGGATAATAAGCACTTAAGAAGGAGTTTAGTATTACTTACCTTACTTATGCTATAATTAATATTAATAGCTAGTAGTTATTTATCTGCCTTTATATAGTCCTAGGCCTTGCTTAGGATATAATCTTTAGCCTACTATAAATAAAATACTATAATATTACCCTTTATACTACTTAGTAGGAGCTAATAGTAGGCGTAGCAGAAGGCCTTATAATATAGGAGTCCTTAATTTATACCTAGGGCAAGGCTATATAGGGCATAATAGGGTTTGCCTTTGTGGCTATAGCTAAGCAAGCTTGCTACCTTTAGAATATAACTATTTAGTTTATAGGCACTAGCTTATATAAGTTAATATCTATCCTTTAGGTTACTATGCCTAAGTTATAGCCTAAGGACTTTTATATAGCCTTACTAGCTAAGCTTTGTAACTTTACTAATCTCTTTAATAAGTCTAAGGTAAATGCTCTCCTACCTTATTATAGCACCTTAAACTACTATATTTATCTTTATAAGTCTCCTAATAAGTCCCTTCCCTTTCTCCCTTAGGGCTTATTATACTTTATGCCTTAGGACTAATTACTTAAACTCTAGTAATAGCTTATAAAGCTCTTAAATAAGGGATAAATCTAAGCTAGCTTTTCTTTAGTAGCTACTCTAGTCCTCTTAGTTAAGAAAGCTAGTAGGGGCTAGTAGTTTTATGTAAATTACTATGCTCTTAATAAGATTATAAAGCAGGACTACTACTTATTACCTCTTATTAAGGAAACCCTTTGCTCTCTAGCTTATATATAATAGTTTACTAAGGTAGATATTTAGGTAGCTTTTTATAAGCTATAGGTTGCTAAGGGGGATAAGGCTTTTATAGTATTCTAAATATAGTTTAGGCTATTTAAGTAGCTTATCTACCCCTTTAGCCTAGTAGGTGCGCCTACTACTTTCTAGTATTATATTAATAACGCCCTTAGTAATGCCCTTAGTAACTTTATTATAGTATACTTAGATAATATTCTAGTTTATTCTAGTAGCTTAAGGCGTAACTATTTACAGAAGGTTTATATAGTTTTTAGCTACCTATAGGCGGCAGGCCTTTACCTTAACCTTAATAAGTCTATCTTTACTACCTAATAGGTTTACTACCTTAGGTATATTATTATAGTAAGCAAGAGCCTACGCCCTAACCCTACTAAGGTCTAGGCTATTTAGGACTAGGCAGCCCTAACAAAGCTATAGGGTATATATAGCTTCCTTAGTTTTGCGAATTTTTACTATAACTTTATTCTAAATTTCTCCTAAGTTACTAACCCCCTTTATAATCTTATAAAGAAGGGCATCCCCTTTATCTAAGGGTAGTAGAAGGCCTATGCTTTTAATAGGCTTAAGCGCCTCTTTATCTTAAACCTAATCCTAGCTTAATAAGACCCTAACTAAAATATAATAGTTAAGGCAAACTACTCTAGTATTACCCTTAGTAGTTACCTCCTCTAGCTTTAGATAAATAGTATTTAGTACCCTATTACCTACTACTTAGCCTAGCTAACCCCCCCTTAGTAGAATTATACTATTTATAATAAGAAGCTCCTAGCTATTATCTCTTACCTTAAAGCATAGTTAGCTAAGCTCTAGGGTGTCTCTAAGCCCTTTACTATTTACACTAACTATAAAAGCCTTAAGTATTTTATAACCCCTAAAATTATAACTAAGCATTAGGCTTACTAGGCTAAGATACTCTTATAATATTATTACTACCTATAGTACTAACCTACGTAGCACTAGTAGTGTGCTAATACACTCTCCTAATAGGGCTAGGATAAGGTAGGGCTAACCTTATAGTATAGCCGCCTCCTTTAACCTTTATTTATCTAGGCTATCTTTATAAGTAACCCTAACCCCTTTAGCACTAATATTATATTACTCTCTAGTAATTAGGTCTTTTCCTCTCCCTACCTTTAGGCGCTTTAGGATATAATAATTACTTATAATATAGTATACTACTACTACCTTGCTACTATTCGCAGGAATGTATAGTAATTCCTTATAAAAGCTAAGATAAGGGAGTAGATTATAAATTATAGTATTAGCGCTTATAGGGTGCTTTAGTTCTATAGCTAGATATAGGTGCCTTAATAGAAGCTATTAATAACCACCCTTATCTAGGAATACTATAAGTTACTAGTAGTAGGCTATTTAGGTTATAACACTATCTTCTAGACCCTTTAGTAATAGTTTTACTAGGCGGGTATATCCTAGGATATTACCTACTATATCTAGAATTATTACTATTATAGTAGCTATAAGAGCTACTAGCAGTAGTAAGGCCTCCTAAAACCCCTCCTTATTCCTAACTACTTCTAGTCCTAGATCTTAGTTAACTTTATAATAAGCCTGCCTATGTATAGGCTATTTAGTCCCTCTTTCTTTATAGTAATTATAAACTACCTTTCTAAGTTTGTCTAGCTTAAGGCTATAATTAGTATCTTTACTAAAGCATGTATAGAAAGGTTTAAGATATACTAGTAGCAGTTCTATAAGTTCCCTACCTTTATTATTACTAACTATAGCTTAGACTAGCTAAGTAAGTTCTAAACTACCTTATGCTTAATTATTAAGACTAAATAGTTACTTTTTACCTCCTACTACCCCTAGACTAATAAGGGCATAGAGTAAGCTAACTAAAAGGTATAGGCTATCCTATATTTTTATATTTCTTTCTTATAGTTTAATTAGCCTAAGTACCTAGTAGTATGCTAGCTTATGCTTAATAATTAAGCTTCCTTTATTACTAGCTTTAGTCTAAACTAGCTACTTTATAAATATAATATTAATCTAGTCTAGGTTCCTATAGACCTTACTCCTAGCGCTACTATAAGCATAGGATAGGTAGCCTAGTTTGCCTTATAACTTTAGAAGGCTTCTAAGCTAGCCTAGGCAGCTATTGCCTTTACTTAGTAATAATAATAAGATAGTATAGCTACCTCCTATTACCCTATAAAGTAGTTTTAGGTTAGGAACTAGGTATAGCTCTCCCTTTACTATATTAAAACTAACTATCTTTTTAAGAAGCTAAACTAAGTAGTAGCTAAGTATTATATTATAGCTATTCCTATACTATTAATAGTCTATCTTAATATACTCTAGGGTATTTACCTTATCTTTTATATTAACCTTATTAAGCACACTATTACTAATCTACTCCTTAGCTAGCCCTAGTGTAATATATGCCTAGGGCTTATATAGGTATAGAATAATAAGAATAATAAGCTTTATAAGAAATACTAGGTTAAGAAAGTGCTAGTAGCTTATAATATATAGGGCTATAGGTATTATTAGGATATTCTTATTAAATAAGTAAGACACTTAATACTAATATAAGAGCTACTTAAAAACCTAGTAAATATACAAGCCCTAGCAGACTATAAGGTAAAATAAGGTAGTATATAGTATAATAATAGTCCCTAGTAGGTTCTTAAATAGGGTTCTCTTATAAAGCTATATATATTTATTACTTAGGGCCTAACTTACCCTAAATTAGCTTCTTTCCCCCTCTCTCTTACTTACCCTTTTTCCTTCCCTACCTTAGTAAACCTTATATTAATTACTAAGTAACTTTAGGGGTAGCTTATTATTATAGGGGTTAGGAGAGGGGGTATTATACTATATCTAGAATAGCGCTATTAAGATTACCTATATATCCCTTTTGTCTCTCTCTTAGTAGCATTAATAGCTCTTTAGTATATGCTCTTATAGGGCGTGTTAGGGGTATTAGGGAGTGTTTATGTCAGGACTAGAAAGCCACGAGGTTGCCTTAGGCTAACAGGATCTATTTGCACGAGCAAGCCTCTGTTAGATTCGTGTTATATAACAAGGTTATTCGCCGCGTATAAGCGCTAGACTTATAGCGAGGTATAACTACTAGACTTATAGTAAGGACTAGAGGTATATAATACTTATAATTATATAAGCATAAACCTCCAACTAGATTAGATAAAAGGGGGCAAGAATTAAGACTATTACCTATTATTATATACCTTTAAATAAGCTATAACTTCCTTAATCTCTTACTCTAATATCCCTAACTTATTTATAATAATTTTAATTCTTTTACTTATATTAGACTATTAGATTAAGAAAGTTATTATAGTTTAGACTTATAACTTAATGTATAATAGTAGTAAAGTTACTAGAGAAGGCGCTAAACCTACATAAAGACTTATAGCTATGCCTAAAGCTAGTATTATATCTAAATTACTACTATAACCTATTACACCCTTTATTTAGTAAGAGCCTATAGTAGCTATAGAAGACACCCCTATTAGTAATAATTATAATACTAAAATCTTAGTACTCTAAGAGCGTATTAATTAAGCAAGAAAGAAGTAGTAACTTTAAAAACTCTAAGAACTTATATATAATATTAATAATAGAGAATTACTAGAGGAGAATATATCTATAGCTCCTATTACACCTACTATATATTATCTATAGTAGACCTTTATATAAGCTCCCCTTAAGTAGCCTTTTTATAGTAGCTAGAATGCCCTTTAATTAAAGACTTTTATTAGTAACTATAAAGTATAATTTATAATAAATCCTTATTAATTCGCTACTAACTTTATAAAGGTTTTATATACTAACACCTGCCTTACTAGTACTATAAAGTAATATTAGGCTATAGGAGAAAAGATTTGCAAGAATTATATTAAAAATCCCCTCTTATAAACTAACTTTTATAACTAGCTTAAAGGAGGCCTAGATAATTAAGAGAGCTGTTCCCTTAGCATATAGTTAAA
>SRQA01001084.1:0-12901 GCA_018360365.1 Claviceps citrina
GAAGTTAAAGTTAGGAATATTATAAAGCTTACTTACCTTACTAACCTATAGAAATATAAAATCTAAATTAATAACCTAAACTATGCCTTTAATAGAGCAAAATATAAGTATTTATATAACTACTAGAAAATCCTTTTTGCCCTTAGTAATATAAACTAAGTTTATAGGGCAAGATAAGACTAATTTATTAGTAAAAAGACTATAGAGAAGCAGGACTACTTTACTAATAACTAGGGCAGCTTCTAGAAGTAGACTCTTACACTACTCTAAGATTTTATAAATTATAATGCTTAAATTACCTTATAGCTTAAGAAAGCATACTAATAAGACTAGTAAAGCCTTATAAACTTTAGTATCTACCTTAATTCCCTAGAGAATTACCTTAAAAAAATAAGTAAAAAGTCTTAAGCTCTTACCTTCTTTATAAAACTATAGCTTAAATTATAAAACTATATAAATCTACACACCTCTATTACTAGTAAGACATATAAGAAAGTTATAATAATTATATAATAATTTTAGGAAGCAATGCTATTTTTTAAGAATAAGCAAAAAGCTACTAATTCCTAGGATTATAACTAGTAAAAGGGATAATAATAAAACTACTAATTAAAATACCTATAATAGTAAGCCTTTAATAAAAGCCCTATTATAAAGCCTAATAAGGATAAGGTTTATAATAAGCTAGATTAACTAAATAACTACTACTACTATAATTATAGTAATAATAGCTATATTACTTAGTACTATAATAAGCTAGTAAAAGACTAGGAAAACTACTAGTAATAAAGGTAAATACCCTAACCTTTACTACTAATACCTAGATACCTATAGGATATAGATTTTATGTTCTAGTATTTATAAAGGGGCAAAACACTACTAAAACGTTTATAGACCTAAATAGTTGCTTTAATATTAATATTATAAGCATTAAGTTTATATAATAACACTAACTAAAAAAAGCCTAAGTAATAGCCCCTCTCCTTAAGGCTATAGGAAATCTTATAATACCTTAATATAAGGTATATTATATACTACTTACTCTAAAAGACTTAAAGGGTTAAGAGAGAGACCTTACTATTAACTATATTACTATTAATAAAGACCTAAAACCTAAGGGAAGTCTTATATTAATTAGAATATATACCCTTATAAAGGAATAAGTATACTTATCTTTATATAGTTAAGAGTAATAGTTTAAGCTTAGTTAAGATAAGTTAAAGATTTTAACCCCCTACTATTTTGCTAAGAAATTATAATAAGAAGTAGTAGTATTTACTATAAAATCCCTTAATAGCTTTATTTCCCTTAAAGATAAAGAAGTTACTAATACCTTTAGTAGCACTAATATTATCCTAGATAAACTCTAGGAGTTTTAGGATATATTTACCTTTAATAAGGCTAGACTACTACTATCTTAAAAGGAAATAAACTATATTATTAACCTTCTCCTAGACACTATACCTTTATATAGTCTTATATACCCCCTTTTATAAGCAAAACTTAAGGAGCTCTAAGATTATATCTAAGATAACCTAGCAAAAGGGCATATAAAACCCTTAAAAAGCCTTATAAGCATGCTAATTCTCTTTATTCTAAAGAAAGATAAAACACTCTAACTTTATATAAACTACTAGGAAATTAATAAGATTATACTTAAAAATTACTATACTTTACCTTTTATTTTAGAGATCCTTAACTACTACTAAAATATAAAATACTTTTCTAAAATTAATATTAAAAACGCCTACTACTAGATTTAAATAAAAGCTAGTAATAAGTAAAAGACTACTTTTTAAACCTACTATAAATACTTTAAATACCTTATTATACTATTTAGCCTTACTAATGCCCTAGCTATATTCTAAAACTACATTTACTAAGCTTTTTATAAACTAATAAACACTATTTATATAGTATATTTAGATAATATCCTATCTTCTCTAAAACCTAAGAAGCATATATAAAATATATTAAATAAGTCCTTAAATATATAAAAGAGGTAGAGCTATATATAAAACCTTCTAAGTATACCTTTTACTAAGACTTAGTAGAATTCCTAGGATTTATCCTATTAACTACTAGCATTTTAATAGACCCTAAAAGGGTTAAGACTATATAAGATTAGTAAGAGCTAAAGAGCTTTTAGGATATATAAGTATTCCTTAGATTTTGTAATTTTTACTAATGCTTTATATACTAATACTTTAGTATTATAGCACCTTTAAACGCACTTATAAAGGGTAGCTAAAATAGTATATAAAAGGGCACCTTTTAATTTAGACTAGCTAAAAAGACAGTGTTTACATAGCTAAAAGCTGCCTTCTAGAAGGCCCCTCTCCTCTATTACTATAACCCTAATAAGTAGGTCTAGATTAAAATAAACGCTTTAGTCTTTATAATAGCTAGTATTATCTTATAGCTAAATAATAATAGGTAATACTACCCTATAGCATTCTAGTTAAGGAAGTTTATAAATATAAAAAGAAATTATAATATTACTAACTAAGAGCTCTTTATAATAATTAAGTTATTTAAACTGTTGATATCAACGCAACGGGTCGGGTTAACGTGGACCCGGCGCATCCTGATTGGCCGCATCCGAGCTCGCCTCGGATAGGTGGCTAGTGCGCCGGTCACGTGACCCATAACTTTGCGCATCACGAAAACCACCAAAAGGCCTCCCACTTAGCTAGCTAGATAGTAATATTAACAACGTTAACTAGAATCCTAGTACTTCCTTTTGCGCGCGCATTGCTTGTTATTTCTTGTACCTTTGTTATTGATTCGCCTGTGTACGAATTAACACTAATTAGTGGTGATTACACCACAGATTAGCTAGATTTACGCATCCTGCAGAACGCTAGTTTCCGCTTATAGTAGCTGATTTTTTACGAAATTAGTGGAGTTGATCCTACCGAACGAAGGAAGCAACATAAAAGAGACGATTTCGCGATTATAAATAGATTTAATCTATCCCCTTTAGGGAAGCTCTTTAGGATCTATTTGTAAAGCCGTTTTGTGCTAAGAAAGGAAGCTTGCCGCAGCACTATGCTACTTGCTTTAATAGGTACGATCTTTCCTCTTTCTAGCCTCAAACGCCCGTTAGAGGAATCATTATATCTCTTGTCTATCACGAGATTTATTAAGCCCTTAATTTAATTAAAACTACTAGCCTAGACTAACAACTGCCACGGATTTCCACCCTTTTACCTATTCTCTTCACTACTAAATACAACACATATCCATAGGTGAACAAAGCCCCTAATCCGTTAATCTTAATAATAAGATCCTAGAGCTCCCTTAGATCCTATTAACACATAGAAGAGTAATTACGGCAGACTAGCATAAGCTTAACCTATTAGATTTTAATCTCGGCAAGGCTATAAGTGCTAAAATATGTAGCCAAATTGCTTTCTTTATTATAGAAGCTAAGACTAAAGACCTCTCTAGTAAGCTCCTTTGGCAGAAGCTTAGAGACTAATTCACAGACTAGACTAAAGAAGCCTTTAAACATGGGAACACTAAAGTTGTTCGCGTTTTTCGTGACTTCCTACAAAAACGTAACATTTACTTCCTGTTAGACTAATTATCTATTACTAGCAAGCTTATAACAGTAATATAAGCTAAGACTAGACTAAGGGATCCTAACAGAGAGTTATCACATCCCTTACAATTAAGATTACGTTCACTAGCGAGCAGGCATAGTAACTATCCTCCCTCTTACTATAGCACCCTATATTAATAGCTTTAGGAATTACCTTCCTAGACATAGCAAAGAGTAGCACTAAAGAATTATCTATATCTTTACCTTATAAGGAATTCCCCTTTTCCTTTATTTGCTTTAACTACCTTCCCTGTAGCACAACCTAGGAATTAGCAGGGTTATAGAAGACCCCCCTAAACACCCCGTGAGATTAGGCTCCCTAAATCCCTATAACGCTAGCTAGCGGTATTAAATCCTATAATAAGTTATAACCCTGCAGGTAACCGTAAGCTCTCACAGAACCTAGAAGATTACTACTACTAGGGGAGCTAACTTAACCCTTAGCAAGGACTAAGCAATATTTCCCTTACTCCTCCCGCTCCTACTAGGAGCTTCTATAAACTAGACTAACCTCCTACTATAGTTAACATAGTAGATTAGCAGAGATATCTATACGCTATAGGAGCAGCACCTTACAAGCCTCCCTAAGGCTTAGGGCAAGAGCTAATATAATAGTTAGCTCCCCTAGGCCTTCCTAACTTTAACAGGAGGACTTATAGGAACTTCTAAGACCTAGGGCAGGCCCCGAATTTAGCGCTAACTATCTAGTTAGCTCCCCTAGGCCTTCCTGACTTTAACAGGAGATCTTATAAGCCCACTTAACAATAGCCCTAAGGGTTAGTTCTAGACCTAGGTATTAAAGTAGCTTGGATGTGGGATTTGCCACTATAATAAAGGCCTGAGGGAAACGTTCCTTAATAAGGATAGTGGCAATGTACTGCCGCACCTAATAACAACCTTAATTATTAGAGATCTTATAAGCGTTTTTATCCTCTACTTCACTCCCTAACAGAATTAGATCTAGTAATAGCATTACAAAAGATTATGGACCTTTATAAGATTTACTCTAATAAGGAAAAGTATAGTAGAGAGATGTATAACTTCTTTAATAATAAGCTAAAGACCTTCTAAGCCCTTTGTAAGCAAATTAACCTCCTAGAGTCCCTCTTCTATAAGGCATTTCTTGTGATGCTTAAAGGAAAAGCTTTAATGTATTATAAGGACTTTCTCCTTAGCAAAGGCATGACTTTTACCCAAATGGTTAAATTTGTTAAAGACCGCTTTAAGACTGTTAACACTACTTAGCTTTATTATAACAACCTCCGCATAATCACGCTACGCAAGGTAATAAGAGAAAACCCTGAAAAGAGCATGCTTAAGGCCCTTAACCTCCTCTCTAATAAGATTATCTCTCTTTATTGTAGAACTAGAGGCCATGTAAATAACAAGATTAACATACAAAACACGCTTCTCGCCGCTATTAATAATATCCCTAAATGCAGCCTTGCAGCCTATAATAGCCCCTCTATATACAAGGACCTGATGTTAAAGCTCTGGAAAAGTATTAGAGTGAAGCAAGCCAAAAGAAACGCTACTAAGCGCGGTGCGTTCTATTAAAAAAAGGCTAAAGTTAACTTAGATGCTGCATTTTACACTAATTATTACTACGGGAAGAATTATAACTTCTAATGGCAATAACACAGGCTCTCTATCTATCGTAAGGGCCGCTGCTTTATCTATAAGAAGTAAGGGTACTAGTCTATAAAGCACTCTGCTAAAGAACATAAAGCATTACAAAGGCGTTAGAATTAATCTAAATTCTATTGCAGCAGGCTAACAGAGTAGAAGTAGCAGTAATTCCTTGCTTATATTAAGGGCAAAGATAATAATAGTAGTAATCCTAATAACCTTAAGCAATTAATCCTTAAGACTAAGGCAATAATAGCTTTATTAAATAAGACCAAAAAGGACGACTACTCTAATCCTCCTGCGGGTCCTTTGTAATTCCTTACTATAGCATTACAAAGGTTAACACTTTTAACAGAGATCCCTAATAGTAGTAAGGTGCTTAAGATGCTTTAAGACTAGTTATTTAAACATGCCCTTTACCGCAGCAATCCCTATAAAAAGCCTTAGTCTAATAACGTTTTCCTTGCTAAAGCACACTATTTAGAAGAGACCTTTAGAGGTATCCTTCCTAACACTAGCGCTGCAGGAGTCTCCACGGTTAGCATTACTTAAGCCCAAGCCCTTTTACGCCTGTTTCCCTTGCTACAAATTAACTAATCCGCGAGTTAATATAATATTACCTTTAGCGCCGGAAAAGCATTGTTACTAGGTTCTTTAAAGGTTCCTATAGTGCTTAGAGAGATTAAATTCTACATGCTACTAATAGCAATACCCTTCTTGTTCTTAATCACTAATATAGACTATATAAATGTAAAGCTTAATAACCTAAGGAACCTGCTAATTTAAGGCACAAAAGAGATCCCTATAACCTAATAATAGGGTTATCTGTAGTAGGATCTTAAGCTAACTATAGTGGTTGCCTTCTTCCTTACAAAAATATAACTTCGGCAGCTTTATTAACGTTTTAGTTACCCTTTAATTAGAAGACTGCAAAAGGTTCTCCACAAAGCTAGTAAGGAATTTAACCTAAAGATCTTGCAAAAGATTACTAGTTTCTACAAGTAGTGTTAACTTTACAGCAAGAGCCCTAGCTAATTTAAGTTTACTTTAAAAGATAACCATAAGTTTAATTACAAGATTATTGTTAATATCCTCTAAATTAATAGTAAGCTAGTCCTTTACATTGTGGATTCCGCTATAGCTTTCTAAGCTGCCCGTTTTCTTAAACTAAGGAAGCAGACTACTAGAGACGTTTAGAATACTATTAGAGCTTGTTAAATTAATAGTTATCTTAGACCGCCTAAATGGATTATTTATAATGCTAGAAAGAACTTCGCGTTAGCTAAATTCTGTTAATACGCCTAAGGGTTAGTAATTAAAGTTAATAAGGTCCCTGTGGAAGCTTATAATAGCGTTAGAAAGGTTAAAAGATATTACGCTCCCCTCTAATATACGTATAGTATTATTAAAAGCGAACTTAGAGACCACGTGTAGCAAGACTACCTTCTTTAAATAGCTATGAAAGCTATTAATAACTCTGCTAGCCTAAACGGCCTTGTTCTAACACTTCTTGTGTTTAGGGCATATCCATGACTATTATAGGATTTACTACTAGCGTTTTCCGTTATTTAATGTACTAAAGCAATCCGCAAAGCCACCTTTAAAGCCTGTAGATTACTTGCAAAGCGCTAGATTAGTAATGCCCTTGCTTACTGTAATAGGCCTAACACTCTCCTAACCTACTAGATCCCGCTACAATCTAAGGTATAGGTCTAGCGTAAGAAAGGTAGTTAGTAAGGTCCTTACAGACTCTTAGCTATAGAAGGCATAACCTACACGGTGGAAATGCCTTTAGGACTAATAAAATTTAGATTTATTATTGTAAAGCTATTCCTGCGTAATCTAGGCAATCTAGAGATTACAGCTAATAAAGAGACCCTTCCTCCTCTACCTACTAATAAGGATAAAGAGAATTATAATAACTAACTGCGTAAACTAACAAAGAGAGTTACCTTTAACTTTCCTAATAAGAGTATTGTTAAAAGGCAGCCTATTAAGCAAGGCAGAGGCAGACTACAAAAGACCCCTCTAATTAACTAAGACTTTAAGAAATTAATGCTTTAAGGCACTTTGCTTACTAAAGCGTTTCTTACTACAAAAGAAGAAGGAGATCTCGCCCTTACCTATTAACTCCGCTAGCAAGGCATTGTGAAGACTATAGGAGCACCTTTTAAAGCATCCTAGTAGAAGGAACTTAATGCTTTGCTCTAGCAAGAAGTCTTCTAACTTAAGATCTATAATGCTAAAAAACATAGCACACAACACATCTTTAACAGCTATTTTATAGATAAAATTAAAGGCAAAGGCACCCTAGCACCGTATAAAAAATCATAACTTATAATGCAAGCTCATAATAATGCTAGCAAGCAGATAATCTTAACCTAGGCTCCCATAATTTAATAGGCAAGTTAATAGTTAATTATAACTTTAGCTCCTTTACTTACAAAAAGGGACATCTCTATTAAGCTAAGAGATATCACGCAAGCCTACGTTTAATCCGTCACAAGCCTTAACCATAAGATCCTATGCTAATTACCTAAAGAAGTTAGAGATTAGCATCCTCCTAGCATAATTATAATGATTATTAAGCCTCTCTACAGAATCCCTAAGGCTAGCATGCACTAGTAGGCAATATACTAGAAGCATTATCGCAAGAAGTTATTTATAATGCCTTCTATATACAACCCTTGCCTCCTTATTAGTAGCTTCGCAAATGAATTTAGCATTATAGGCATGCAGACTAATAATACCCTTATCTTAGCTAATTAACCGTTTTCTAATTAAGAAGAAAACAAACTATAAGCTGCTAAATTCCTTACTAAGCTAAAGGAGAAGCTTATAATAAACTACCCTCTAATTTTTAATAGTTATAAGCTTACCCTTAACACTAATTCCTCCGTTTCTCTCTGCTAAAAAGGGCAGATTAGTAAGCTTTAACTTGTTAATAAAGATCCGGAGAAGCGCTAGGAAGAATATTGTTAACAAAGAGCTCGTGGAGCGTATATTGCTATAATCTGTTAACCTAAAGCCGCCTTTAACCTTTCTTTTATAGCATAAAGGCAAGATCTTATAGATAAGAATATTAAATTCCTTAATAAGAGGCTTTAGTAGCAGATAGATTACCTAGATTAAGGGCTGCGTTATATCCTAATTAACCTTAAAAGAGCAAATCTCTTTGTCTTTATTAACGAATCCTTTATAAATAACAAAGACTTTAGCTCTTAGATTAGATACCTTATCACGATTAGAAACAAGGACTTTAGCAAGGCTTAATTTATAATAAAAGGCAATATTATTACGTACAGCTTGACGAAGTGCAAGCGTGTTACACGCAGCGCCCTCGCTTCTAAATTATACGGCATGGTTTAAGGTGCTAATATAGCCTACGCAATTAGCATAACTGTTAAGATAATTACAGACTAGCTTAATCTGCCCGAAATTCTAATAATCCTGTGTATAGATTTAAATTTACTATATAAATGCCTTATTAAGCTTAGTACTACTAAAGAGAAGTAATTAATAATTAATATTATAGCTCTTTAGTAATTGTACAAATGTAGAGAAATCTTCGAAATCCGCTAGATTAACGGCAAAAATAACCTGGCTAATGTAATAACAAAGACTTTACTAAACCAAGCGCTTAAGACCCTTATTAATACAAACAAGATTATAATTAGGATAGAAGGTTAGGTAAAAAGAGCAGCATAAGACCTAATAGAAGGGTTATTATAAGAGTTATTATAAGAAGCACACATACTTTAATCTTTGTAACGGTAACTGCCCTGTTAAGAGTTATAGATCTTAAGTAGTAGCGTTATAATGTGTGTAATTACAATGACTTCTATATTTATTTCTTTGGCTGTGACTGTAGCGTGTTGTGTGTGTTTTAGGGATATTAGGGTTATACTAATTAGTACCTATTGTGTTGCGACGACTGTTGCTATTTCCTTTGTCACTTTGTGTAAGGATTTAATTAAGGGATTAGATTTAATTAGCTAAGTGTTTAACATATTTAGCAGGGAGGGATTAGAGGCTCTTTATGTTACGTTAATTTCTGGTATAAAAAGAGAAGAGTGCTAGTGTTAATATTAACGCAACGGGTCGGGTTAATATAGACCTAGCGCATCCTAATTAGCCGCATCCAAGCTCGCCTTAGATGGGTGGCTAGTGCGCTAGTCACGTGACCCACAACTTTGCGCATCACGAAAACCACCAAAAGGCCTCCCACTCAGCTAGCTAGATAGTAATATTAATAACGTCAACCAGAATCCTAGTACTTCCTTTTGCGCGCGCATTGCTTGTTATTTCTTGTACCTTTGTTATTGATTCGCCTGTGTACGAATCAACATAAACACTAGTAATACTATATTAAAGGGGTAAAGAATTTAGTTAAAGTCCTATTAGACTACTATAACCTTTAGATTTTTATAAGGCTACTAAAGCTAAATAGTAGGCAAGTATAATAGTATATATTCCTATTACCTTTTAACTTTATTATTAAATATAGACTAGGCAAAAGTAACCTTACTAACACACTATTAAGACAGCTAGATTATAATAGTAAAATACTAATAAATTTAAGGCTACTACCTAACTTATAAAAAAAGTTTTTATTTGCCCTAAGTAGTAAGAAAGCTAATAAGCCTAGAGAGATATATTTTATAAAAAAAGCAAAAGGGGTTATAATACCTAAGAGAAGATATAATAAGACGCCTTTAGGAGAGGAAAATACTCTAGTTATAAGGGATTAGTAGTAATATAGTAAGATGCCTTTAGGAGAGGAAAATACTCTAGTTTATAATCTTAGGGTTTAGATAAGTAAGGTAGCTACTAGGATGCTAGTAAAGTATAAGCTAGTAGCTAATAAATTTGTAGCTAAAATAAGATATGTTTTTAGCATTAAATTATATAAAATCTAGGTAGCTATTATATTACTAGATTTATATAACTATACTATAAATAAGTTACTAGCTTAGCTACTAAAGATAGCTTAGGACTATAACTAGAACCTCTAGATAAGTAGCTAGGCCTAAGAGGCAGCAAAAGGGAGGGGAAACACTAGGATATAAAGATATAATATATATAGCCTCCTAATATATAATAACTAAGTAATAATACCTTAGGACCCTATCTTATAGGTAAAGCTTTTATAGCTATACTATAATAATCCCTTAGCTAGTTACTTTAGTTATAACTAAATAATTAAATTATTATAATATAATTTCTACTAGCCTAGCCTATAGGAGGTAGTAGCGGACTATATGTTTAGTTATGCTAAATATTAGCGCGTTATAGTAAGATAGCATAAGCTATATAGGAAGCTTAAATTGCTTCTAATACTAAGGTAACTATAGGTTAAAGTATTAATAAACTTTATTATAGAATTACTATAGGCATTTTACTATAAGCAAGAAACTAACTTAATCCTAGTAATTATAGACTAATTTACTAAGTATTTTATATTCCTTTCTATTACTACTATAATTAATACTACTAAGCTAGTAAAGACCTTTTATATAAAAATTAAATTAAAATTTAGCACGCTAGAGGGCATTATATTAGACAAAGGATTAGTATTTATAAGCAAATTCTAGTTTAAGCTATGTTTTTACTCTAAGATAAAACAGAGGCTTTTTATAGCTTTTTACCTATAAACTAATAGTTAAATAAAACAAATAAACTAAGTCCTTAAACATTACCTCTGTTGCTTTATTAGAGAGAACTAACTAATATAGCTAAAGCTACTGCTATAAGCTTAATTTACTTGTAATAATATAGTTAACTAATTAATAGGCCTTGCTCCCTACTATATACTTATAGGGTATTATCCTAAATTTTACCTTAGTCTTAGGGATAAGACTACTAAGGGAGAGGTACTAGAGGCAGAGGCCTAAGTAATAAAGCTATAGGAAGTATATAAATAACTTTAAAAGATATAGTAAAGGGCTAGTAAATCCTAAGTAAAATACTATAATAAATAACACACACTACTACTAGTATTTAAGCACAGGGACCTTATACTATTATTAGCCTAGAATATTAAGGTAAAGAAAGTAAAACGCAAGCTAACCTCTAGATTTTTAGGACCCTTTTGCGTTATTTAGGTAATTAGGAAGCAAGCATATAAACTAGTACTACTAGAAAAGTATAGCCGCCTATATAATATATTTTATATTAGCTTGCTTAAGCTATAGAATTACTATAAAGATAGTATAAATATATAGGCAAATATACTAGACCTTAAAGAAGAAAATAAACACTACTAAGTTAAAGAAATTAAAGAATAGAAAATAATTAAAGGAGAGACTTATTACCTAGTAAAGTAGAAGGAATAGCTAAGTAAATATAATTAATAAGTCTTAGATAAGAACGTGAACGCACTATAGCTAATAGTAGTATATAGAAAAAAGATATAGTTACTAATAAAAAGGGGATAATAAGCTCCTAAAAAACACTAGCTATTATTTAGTATACTATTTATATATTAAAAAAAAAAAACAAAAATAAATTAATTAAGACCCTAAAACCACCCCTAAAAAACAAAAGAAACACCCCCTATACTATAAGAATATCTACTAGAAAAGTCCTTATTATAACACTAGTAGTAGAACTAGCAAACTTATTATAGTCTTCTTTCTTATTAAGCAACCCCCTAACTAAGGTAAAAAACTACTAAATAGCAATTACCTAGGGGAGATACCCTAGGTCCTTAGGATATAAATATAACTTTATTTAGGCTTTCTAAACTATAAAAGCATTATTATAGTTAGCCTAAGGGGGTATATTTATTAGTAAAAAACAAGGTAAATAAAGGTAATTATATTATAAAATACTTATAATTCTAGGCAATAGCACTAGACTATATATTACAGTAGCAAGACACTATTATAAGATAATATACTAGTAATATACTATAAAGGTAGCCTATAAAAATATTAGAAAATAAAGAGTAAATAATAGGTAAGAAGCTATATACCTAACGCCCCTTTACTACCTTAGTTAGCCTAAAAGTAATATAATAAGCTATATTAGTATAAATAAAACTATATAATAAGTTAAGTAAACTATAAGTAACTCTAAGGCAAAAGTTATTAAAATATAAAAATAAAACTAAGGGAGTAATAATAATAATAATATAGGCAGTAGTAGTATAAGTATAGTAGTAAATAGCTAGTAAGGGGGTAGTAATTTCCTCCTCTTTTTTCTTTTTATTATTACTAGTAGTATTATCTTTATTATTATTATTATTTTCCTTCTCCTTAGTAAAAGAAGTATACTTAGCTAGTAAGGACCTAGTCTAGCTTAAAAGCTTTACTAAATTAGTAAAGTTACTAGTAAGGGTTAGGTAATACTAAGAATAAGAGTTAGCAAAAGCATAGAAAACTATAGTATAAAAAATATATACTATCTTATATATATTACTATAATTCTTATACTAAATATAGCGCTTAGATACCTTATTATAGCTAGATAAGGTTAAATTTATAGTAAACTTACACTTAATTATTAGGATTACTAGCTTAGTACTATAGTAGCCCTTAAGTTTATTAAGTTTAGTATAATGTGATGGTATTGGGCTTTGCCCAATGTGGGGCCGATGCGGGTGCGCATCGGTGGTTGTGCGCACCTCGCCTCGCGCGTAGGGCTTACGCACAACGACAGGGG
>SRQA01001085.1:0-12894 GCA_018360365.1 Claviceps citrina
CTCCCCGCGGGCTTGTTGCCGGCCGCCGAGGCCGCCGTGTCGGCCGCGTTGGCCGTCATGTACGTGCCCCCGTAGAGGAGGAGGATGAGCCGGCACGGCCGGGAGAGGAGCGCCGCGCGCGGGTTCGAGGCGAGGCTCCGGAGGGAGCACCGCAGGGACTGGACGAGGGAGTTGCGGCCCGAGGCGTTTTCCATGATGGATCTGCGCGCAGGCGGGCCATTAGCTCTTCTTCTTCTTCTTCTTCTTCTTCTTCTTCTTCTGCCCTTCTTTCTGTCCCCCCTGACCGTGGCCGCGCCATCAGAGGGCAAACAACAAAGGCGAGCACCTTTTCCGCCTCTTGCTCACGTACCGGTCAATAATCGAAATCACCGGCGCGACAATGGCCCCCGCGCACACCGCGCCCGTCGCATCCACCACGAGCCGCCACCCCAGATTCTTGGTATTCCACGTCGGTTGTGATGTCGCGTCGGCGGCTTGGGCGGCTTGGGCGGTTTGTGCGGTGCTGGTCGCGTCTGTCTCGGCGGCGGGATGCGTCGACGGCGTCATCTTGTGAACGAGGGTTTTTCTTTTTCTAAGCTCCTGATGCTCTTCGTGCTCTTCGTGCTCTTCGTGCTGTTCGTGCTGTTCGTGCCCTTCGTGCCCTTCGTGCTCCTCGTGCTCTTCGTGCTCCTCGTGCTCCTCGTGCTCTTCGTGCTCTTCGTGCTCCTCGTCGTTCGTTCTCCTCGTTCTCCTCGTGCTCCTCGTTCTCCTCGTGCGCTTGAGCGCAAAATAAAAAAAAACAGGGCAGGCCCGTGAACAGAGATGAACGTGACCGGATTGCTGCGTAAAAGGAGTATCGCACTGGGTGCGTTCACATTGCTCCTCTCTTCAGTGATGCCCAATTCTCCCTTCTTTTCCTCCTCCTTCTTTTTTCCCTTTCCCTTTCCCTTTCCCTTTCCTTTTTCCCTATTCCTTCTTCCTCTTAAAATAACAAAAGAGTAAGAACTCCTCTTTACCTCTCCCACACAAGTTACACAATTGCAGGGCGCGAAGAGCTAACGCCAAGAGCCAGCGATTGGCCAAGGCGCGAGAGAGAGAATCGTGAGGGAGAAACAAGAAGAGGGGGGGGGGGGGGGGGAGGTGTTAGCGAACAGACGAAATAAAATGCGAGTCGCGAATCAGCAAGGGAGAGAGGAGAGGGAGGAGGAGGAGGGTGATTCCCCCCTGACCAGGGATGTGAGATGCATCTGGTGCCGCTGGCCACTTGGCACTGGCAGCAGGGTGCAAGGGACGGGCCATGCAAAACTCGAGCTGGCCGGGGTCGGGGCCTTGGCCTTGTCCACACGTTATACTACTAGAAGTTTGTTGGTGCTCCTGCTTCCGACATCGGAGGAATCGGCTCGGTGGGCTGTGATTGGGGGCGGCACCGCATCACGTACTGTGAGGGAGGCATCAATTACCTACGCAGGTATGGAAAGATAGACTGAACACTCGAGATCCCAATGGTGCTTGATAACTGCACCCATGATGCATCCTAGCACTTATCCATTGAAATACATCCCAGTACAATCGAATCGTGAGCCTAGTCATCCCCCACAGGCCGCCATGCGATCCGTCTCCGTCCTGCCCTCCTACGCAAAAGGCCTTCGCCGAGATACCAGCACAGGCACGTGCCAACCCAGCTCCTCATTCTCCCAACGGCGATCCAGCGCCCTCGGGCCCGGCCTGCATGGCCACCACCAACGCCGTGAGCTGGTCAATCTTGTGATGCAGCTCCGCAATCTGGCCCTCCACCCCGGCAGGCGGCTCTTCCGCGTCGTCGCCGCCATGGCGTCTCCTGCCACCTCCATTTCCATCCGCCTTGAAAAGGGTGGACTCCTGCGACAGCGACAGCGGCAACGCCTGTCTGCCGTGGCCTGACGACGTCGGCCTGTACATGACAGACAGCCGTCCGCTGGTCCGCTTGGGCTCGCGCGGCCCCCGGAAGCCTGCGTACTCGTCGTTGTGCTTCTCGCGTCGGATATACTCGTACAGTCGGATGGCCCCCACGATGGGCATGTGCGTGGCTCGCAACAGGACAATCCGTCCCGCACGGAACTTTCCGCGGCTTGGGGCGATGTAGCGCATCGGCCGGAAGATGACCATCGCGATGAGGTTGAAGGGCGGGTAAAAGTGCGTGAGGCGGTTGCTGGTGGACGCCTCGAGCACGTAGACACTGTACACGTACAGATACTCCTCCCGGGCCTGTGTGATGACGCGAGAAAAGCTGTTGGACAACATGCCCGTCAGAGAACCCTGCAGCAGGATGGACGTGAGGGTGATGAAGATGATCATGAGCGGTGGCCCGAAAAAGGGGTCGATCTGGTCCATGATGTCGAACCCAACGTAGCTTGAGCCAAAGAAGATCTTGGTCAAGATGCCCGTCATGCGACCAAAGCTAAAGACATCCCGGCCGACGAGGGAAAAGGTGGTGAGAAAGCCAAAGTAGACGATGACGACGAGGACCATGAACTTGACGAAATCCTTGCCCATTTCCTTGAGGCATGGGACCAGCGTTCCCCAGTAGGGGCTCAGACTCAAGATTGAACAGATCCTCGGCATCATAAACAGAGCTTCAAGAGATAACACATTGAATGCAATCTCGTTCATTGTGTTGTCGTGTCTGACCAGCCCGATGATTCCTGTGTGCATGGTGCGCTTGTCAGTAAACGGGCTGACGTTGCATCATTGCATGTGCCATGTATTATTGTCTTACTCAACGCCGCAAACACGAATCCGATCAGAATCATAATCATATCAAAGACGTTCCAGATGTCCGTGGCGTAAAAGACGGAGCCGGCATCGATCCACTCGCTCAACTCGTCGTAGAAGAATGCTGCAATCCAGATAAAGAGGAAAATCTCCGTCACGGTGATGCGCGTGTTGTCCCGGGTGATGAGGACCGAATAGTACAGAAGCAGGAAGGCGACAAAGAATATCACCTCCCACGCCTTGATATATTTCGGCACGCGGAGCCGCGAGAACGGATCCGACGTCCGGGGGTTGTAGTAACGCGGCTTCTTGACCGAGTGGACCGCGAGCGTGTTCCAAAACACAATCTCGCCGTTCCAGATGCCGGTAATGATTTTTTGCACCACGTGCTGGCTGAGGAAGCGCTTTGCGTTGGCAATGGCAGCAATCTCCAGGGCATTCAAGCTCTTGAACGCAAACGTCGGGTCTGCGTCCTCGGCTGAGTCGTCGCTCGCATGGGTGAGTCGCGGCAAAGAGCTCAAGAGCTTGGTCCTCCTGCCTGCACTGCCAGTGGCCATGGAGGCCAGACTGTCATCAAAGGAATCGCCACGAGGCAGAAGGGGCGCGCCCTCTCCTGCCTCCTGATCATGGGACGGTTCGGGCGCCTCGACTGTGCGCTCCGAGTCCACGGGAATCTCATACAGGCAAAACTCGACAGCCTGCCTCTCGGAGAGCCGAGTCAGAAAACGCCATGCTGTGATCTCGCACGCATGCGAACGAGTTTCGCTGATACTCAGGTGCTCGCTTGTCGTAGCATAATGCCATTTGAGGGCTCTTTTTTTTTTTTTTTTTTTTTTTTTTTTTTCGCCACAGCATCAGCGACTTACATCTCGCAACAAAGGACATGGACAGGCAGACGTCACAGACAATGTCGGGAGAACTTACAACAAGGCATTGACGATGGCCGGGTGCGTGCAATGGTCACTCAGGTGGTCCACCAGCACGCGAATGCAGTTGCCCGCCTCGGTGGTCCTCAACTGCTCAAACGTACTTGGCAGCTCGATGACGTCTGTGAAGTAGCTGCAGTCTTGTCAGTCAGCACATCAAGCCCGGTGGCGGTGGCTGCATCCAGGCTTGGTTCGAGACGGGGCACCGACAGAGAAAGCTTCTTGACGACGATGCGAAACGTGTCTGAATCCTCAATCTCGGGCATGTCAAAGTCATATCTGGCAGAGATGGGACTGGCGTTTCGCGGGCCCGGTTGGGGCCGCATTCTCAGACGGATCGGCATCGTGGGCCAGCCACGGTTTCCCGAAGTGCAGCACGGCGTCGGACCAATGGACGAGGAACAATCAAGCCTCGAGTGGCTGCAGCGGTGAAGGGACGGAACAGCTGTTGGTATGCATGGAGGATGTGAAGTGACTCGAGTCAAGTGCGGACGACTGAGGGCTGCGGACTGAGGAGGAGGAGAGGAGGAGGAGGAGGATGAGGAGGAGGTGAAGCACGAGCTCAAGCACGGGCGCGAGCCTGGGCAGTGGGCAGTGGGCACGCTCCTTGGCTTGAAACGGCCGTGCTGTGCTCACTAGTCGTTGCTAGTCGCTCCTAGTCTGTTCGTCCCGGCAGCTGTCAGCGAGGCAGGCCACAAACGGCGCTTGAATCAGCGCGCGCCGCTCTTTCCACCTCCAGCACTTCCTCGAGCCAATCAACGCCTGCGAAATCCCTAGTTTGGCAAGTATCACGACCTGCCAAAAACTGCCGGGCTGGGTTGGGGTGGGCTCTCTTGCCACGAGGGCATTTACGTACTGGCAAAGTTGAGTCGGCATCCACTTCGCATCATGCGAGAGACCTACAGATGGGTAGGCGCACGAGTTGGTTTCCAGAATAATCCTGCAGCAGTAGCAGAAGAGGAAACAGCTCGTTGTCAGCCCGCAACCGACGTCTCGACGCAGCAAGGTGAGATGGAGGCGCGTCTGTCTGGAGTCTTGCACGTTTCAACCGGTCAGCCACCCGCATCAGCATCGCGCACAGCCACAGCCACAGCCACAGCCACAGCCACAGTCACAGTCACGGTCACGGTCACAGCCACAGCCAGAGCTCACGTACAGGATACAGAGCGGGCAAGAAGCGGGCAAGAAGCAAGAACCAACACCAGACCGCTCGGTGGACCGTGGCAGGCACTCAGACGGGGAGAGGGTGAGGGGGAGTTCACGAGGGGCCCAACAATAAGTAATAACATGGTTTGTGTCATGATCCCAAACATATCATGTCGGGTCCCCCTTGCTTGTCCCTTGCCTGGCCCGACCTCCCTTGCCTCCTGGGTCCTGCTGACGGGCCACGGCTCCCGACGACATGGGCTGCTAAGAAAAGACACAACGACGCCGTGGCCGGGTGCGGGTGATGCATCCTGCAGGCAGCATGCATGCATTTTGTGTGTCAAATATAGGACCCGGCGTGCATGGCGTTGGCATAAGCACAGCAAGACAGACAGGCTGCGGATGACGACGACGACGACGATGATGATGATGATGATGATGATGATGATTTTCAAAGCCCGCCGCTGCCGCCGTGCAGGAGGCGCCGTTGCGCGGCGCGGCATCCATGGGCCATCATCATCGCATTGTGTAGGTCGGCTTTTAAGAAAGAAAGAAGAAAAAAAACCCTGGATAATAGGTTAAACCCCAAAAAGCTCTGCGTGACATGTGGTCGCACTGGCCCGCGCAGACACTGGCAGCTGGCAACTGCTGGGCACACCCCTGCCCCGGGTCCCTTGTTCCTTCTTGCCTCGTATTTCCAGATTTGGTGTCGCATCCCTCGCCGGCGTGCTACTTTTCTTGTCGTCGCCCTGCTCTGCTGTGCTTGCCTTGCCTTGCCTTGCCTTGCCTTGCCTTGCATTTTTCGCTCCCTTTGATTTCTTTCCCTCCATCTCATCTCATCTATTTGGTCTGTTTTGGTCTTCTCGTTGCCCGCGCAGCACTCGCACTTCCCAACGCACACGCACCCGCACCCGCCCACGTTTTACGCTCACGATCCGCGATCCGCGATCCGCGATCCACGATCCTTGATCCACGATCCACGATCCACGATCCATGTCCATGTCCATAGCCCGCTCCACGTCCATATATCACCAGCAATGAGAGACGTGACCCATCATCGCATCTACCTTTTTTTTGGATAAGCAAGAGCAGGGCTGCCCTCGCAAAAAAAGGTGACGAGTTCGCAACAGCAGGCATCATAACAAACAACGCTTTTCTTTTTATTCCCTCGTCTTCTACTACGCTACTTTACTTTTCCTTCTCGGGACCTGTCTCGATGCGAGACGCCTGGGGATAGCATTGACAGAACGAAATGATATCGGGCCACTTGTTTACACGGATGCCGCCCCCCAAGGTGGCTCTGCTAGCATTGCCTTTCCTATTCACCATCGTGGCCTCGCACGTCTTGCCTCGCGAAACCCGTTCTGCTGAACCGCCACATCTGTTCGATGTCGTCTCGCCGCCATTGCGTGCTCTCGCCACGCCGGCTCCCGCTTCGGCATCCCAGCCTTTGCGCCGTCCGTCCAACACGGTATGTGGTTACATCGGAGGTGATCCGAATCTTCCAGCGACTTGCCTCGCTGGCTCACATTGCGTCGCCGACCTCGAACACGGAGCTATTGGCTGTTGTCCGGATGACGGGTCCTGTAAGGGGGGGATCTTCACCGGCTGTGTCGACCAAAACAGTGGCCTCCAGACCATGGCCGACCCCTACATATTCACCTGCCGTGGCCGCAATGTGTGCTACAAAAATCAGTTCGCCGGAGGCTATTTCCAATATGGCTGCGGCACCGCTTCAGCCTTGGCCACCACTGTCCTTGCGAGTGCCTCTGGCAAGCCTGCCTTGACGCTCGCATCCATCTCCGTCAAACTGACGGCCACGCCTACGCCTTTGCCCAGGCCGACTTCTCTTGGACTCGAGTCGACGGAAAGGTCGGGTACTCACAGTATCCCTGGCACTGGTAGTACGGACTCGGCTTTCCAAGCAATGACTTCTCAACCCCAGCCCTCGACAACGGACGGTGTGGATGCCCCTAGCAGCCAGGGCAGCACCTCCAGTAATACAGGCGCCATCATAGGAGGGACTGTCGGCGGCGTAGCATTTATCTTCACTTTTGGTCTTTTGGGCCTTTTATTCCGGCGTCGAAAATCAAAGGAGAATGGTCCAAGTTCAGCAGACGCGCAAGAACCCAAAAACCCGAGGTACGTTGGAATGTCCCCATTTTTCAAACAAAGGAAAAAAAACACAATGTTGGGAGAAGTAAAGGAATTGACCCCACGTGCAGGTCAATGGCGCCTGGCCATTCCCATTTCGAACCATTCACACCGCGGCAAGAAGCCGCCGACATGAAGCCCCTGGCTGACACGCCAGAGAGCAATCGTAGCTCAAATGGTTCCAGCGCGGAAAGTGGTGTGTTGGGCAATACTTTGCAGCAGCCTCGCCATCTTGACACGGTGGAAAATGCAGAGTCAAGAAACGGAGAGCGAAACGGAGAGCGAAACGGAGAGCACAGCCGAGAGTCTGATCGCATGCCGCTGACTAGGGAGTTGGACGAGTTTTCCCACGGATTCAATCCAGGTGCAGAAGTGGTGGATACCGACAGCGATGCGGACACTCAATACTCCGGGACGTACCCAGGACCGCGCAGAGGCGACGGAGGCGGCGTACTTTGGCAACAGAACCGGAGGAGGAGTCGCAACTTGGTTTGGATGTAGCGGATACCCTGTCAGCAAGCCTAGCCTGGTGTACAATGACTCACCAAAGCGGCTTGTTTGTCTGCTTGTTTGCTTGCTTGGTTGTGTTTGGAATAGCAAAAATTCCTTGGTTGGCTGGGGAGTCGAGGCGTTGTCAGACGGGATTGGGGCATTATCCGGAAGGAGGGCAGCATTGGAGGCATCTGCCGTTTTCTTTCTTTGTTTTCTTTTTTTTCCTTGTCTTTTCTTCTTCTTTCATTTCTTCTGTCATTACCAGGGACGGTATAGTCAAAGCATGGGCATCGGTCTATTACGAGTACAAGTGGAAAGGGGGGAAGGAAGGGGCTTCAATGCCAACGAGCAACGACTGCTATGTAGCTCAGTCAAGCAGCCATCATTATGGAAGCTGTCGGAGAGGGATCCCGATGGTCGTCCAGGTACACTGCCTCGGCAGCGTACACTAGGAGATGGTAGAATTACATGAAAGCATCTTCTCTTTCCCCATGTCCACGTGTTTGTCATTTGGAAGCAGTATCAGTGCAATGTGGCAGTGGCAGTGGCAGTGGCAGTGGCAGTGGCGAGGGCGTCAGGTAGGGCGAGCCCACCATCTACCACCATTAGGCGACCTAGTCAAGGCGAAAAGGAAGGGTCGTGCTTCTGGGTCAAAGACGAGGCTTCTTGCATCGAGTCGTGGTCAGGTTCGGCATTTGTATTTTGCAAAGACCACAGCTTCAGGCTCGACTCGTCCATGACGCTGCAAGTCTGGGCTTGGTGCACGGCTCTGTGGCCAGCTCCAGCTCCAGCTCCAGCTTCATCGCCATCGACGGCCAGATGCTCCCATCCACCTGAGCAGGTTGCGATGACGGACCCGCTGCGGTGCAGGATCGTGGAACACACGGGGGAGCTGTGAGGTTTCCAGGTCCACGAGGGGTCCGTCTCGGCGGCGTTGAAGCCAACGTTCTCCCAGACCATGACGGAGCCATCTTGTGCGCCGGCCCAGACCTCGAAGCCGCGCTGATCGTGGTGGGGATCCCAGCCGCCCTGAAACACGTCACAGCTGAGTTTCTGCTGCGTGGTGGCGGGCCGGCCGGTGAGCACGCCGAGGAGCCGTCCTGTGCCGCGGATGTCGTAGACCAGGAGGCCGTTGGAGCGGCGCTCGTTGATGACGAGGTATCTACCGCAGGGGCTCCAGATTACCTGGACGATTCCCTGGCCCGAGGCCGTGCCCGGGGCGCCGGGGAGGTCGGTCTGCGCGATCTGCCAGTTTGCGACGGCGGCGCCGGCTGAGCGGTGGAGGTCGTACAGCCCCATCCAGCGGGTTCTTGTGCCTGCGGCGACGAGGCTGCCCGTGCCTGTGTGGTGGGTATCGGAGCCGGAGGAGGTTGGCGACACGGCGAGGGCGGAGACGGTACCCTTGATGCCCACGCCGTGGCCCTTGGAGATGTGCCTCTTGGAGGGGATGGTGGGCACGGTGAGGACGGGCCCGTGGGAGCCATATCTTGATACGTCAAAGTAGTCGATGCGGTTGGCGGAGCCACATATGAAGTGCGTGCCGGGCGAGGGCCACACCATGGAGGCGGGTGTGATGTACTGCTCCGTTTCGTGCCTGATGAGCTTGTACTGGGCGATGGGGCCGCCGGGCACGGGCACGGGCACGGGCGTTTGGGGAAATGCATGATACAGATGCAGAGGGTGGTCGCGGCACCCGACGAGAAAGGTTTGCGACGCGGCCTCTGCCAGAGAGAAGAAGGGCGCGGGTGCAAGAGTCTGCGTGGGCTCCGGGAGCTTCGTGATGGCCTGTGGTTGCAGCGGCCGACCTGGGTTGTCGCCGTCGTCGTCGTCGTCGTCGTGCTGCAACAGATCGGCGGGCAGGACGAAAGACGAGATGCCATGATCGGAGGAGCTTGTCAAGATGGTGGTGCCGTCAGCGGTCCATTGTGCCGAAGAATAAAAGGCGCGGGATGGTGGGGTGACTGCATGAGCTGCTGCTGCGTGGCGAGGCCGGGTAAGGGAGTGCTGGGCGAGCAGCTTCATCGCCGGTGGGTGGGTGGCCACAGCATCCGTTTCGTTTCTGTTTCTTCTTCTACGATCGGTAGACAGAGGTGAAGAGATGATGAAAAAGGAAGGAAAAAAAAAAGGAAAAAAGATGCCTGGTGGTTTGCTATTTCCGTCTTTGTGATTGTGCAACCCCACTACTTGGCCCCACCTGGCCCAGGGGCCTTGGCGCCGTCAGCCAAGTGGAAGAGTGGGGCCTGCACTTTTCCGCGTCTGGTTGCTGCCCGCCATCGTCGTGCCATCATCTACTGCGTCGTCCAAGCTGCATCACATCATCGCTCCCCCAGGCCGCAAGTCTTACGCTCGACCTCGACGACTCCAACTAGACTTCTAATTCTCCACATTCCCTCGTCAACCACCACTTCTCGCCCTCTCGCCCTCGTCCCCTCTCGCTCAAGGCCAATAGCAAGCTCTCGCTCGCACTCGCAACCCTCGCGTCTCCCAATTCGCGCTAGACTCTCTGCTCACGAACACAGCTCGTGCCGCGTCGCCGTCGGGCTGCTTCCGATTCCCTGGGCTGGATCTTTCCAGGCATTGCGCACCAGACTTCTTTTTCCACTGTCGATCGCGCTGGGCGACTATGCTGTCGCGCTTCAGTTAGCTACTCAGCGCGGCCTTGCCTTCTGGATACGCCAATCCGCTCTGTTCCCGAACGGACCGCTAGGATCGACGCTCTTCACATATCTTCTTTTTACACCTCGTTTATTCTTCATCGTCTTCTTCTCATTCGCAGTATTACGATTTTGCGTTGACAGCTGTGGCTCGTCGCGCTGTCACAGACCGTGGCCTAGAACGAATACACTCCGTTGCCACAACCAGTCATATCCGGCATTTCAAACACCGAGACTCATCGAGACTACGCTCCTCGTCGTCTCTCCAAGTCATAGTGCCTCTCGTCACTAGTCCAATCGAATCTTGCTGTTCAAGATGGACATCTCATCTTCCCTTCACCATGTTGAGTGCGAGCCGCTCAGGACTCCTCGCTACTTGGAATTGGTCATCTCCATGTACGCCATCATCAAACGTAGCCCTTCCCACCCTTCACCTAATCGGCACAAATTTTCTGACGTAATTTCTTGATTAGACTGATTTTGGTTGGTTTGCTGATATCGTATCTGCCGCAACATTATCGCATCATTTCGCGAGGGACCGCAGAGGGTATTTCGCCGTATTTCGTGCTTCTTGGCACAACATCTGCTACTTCTGGTTTCGCCAACATCTTGACAGTAGCCCAGTCTCGACAGGCTATCGAGTGCTGCAAAGAGCTGGAGACTTTTCAATGCGCCGCGGGATTGCTAGGTATTGCACAGCTAGGCATGCAATGGGTTTGCTTTGCCCTGATGTAGGTACACCATGGTTACCCTCTTGGCTGTTCACTCACTAACGCTCTGGCTAGATTTGTGCTCTTTCTCATCTTCTTTCGATACAGGGATGCTGGCATCCCGTTTGAAGAGGCGGCCGGAGAAGCGCCAAAGTGGCAAACGGCTGTTGGTGTTGGCCTTGGATGCGTCGTTCATGGGCTGGTCCTTGTCATTCTCACAGGCGTTTTCATCATTGCCTTGCCGAACCATCTCACTGCTTGGGCGAATTTCTTGGGCATCATGGCAGCGACGCTTGCAGCTGTGCAGTACTTGCCACAGATTTGGACAACGTACCGTCTCAAGCATGTTGGAAGCCTCAGCATTCCCATGATGTGTATCCAGACGCCCGGCGGCTTCTTATTTGCCGCCAGTCTCTATGCGCGACTCGGTCCCGATGGATGGAGCACTTGGGCCATATATCTTCTGACAGCGCTGATGCAGGGCTGCGTCCTCTTCTTGGGTGTATATTACGAGGTGCAAGCACGGCGAGACGAACGACAGTTATTGCATCAAGCCATCCATGGGTCTCACGACCGGTCGGTTGACTCAGCCGCGCCACGACGCCCGTCTGCACCAAGGGCCTACTCGGAGGACTGGGAACAAGGTCTGCCGGGCCCCTTTACTGGCCATCCGGAACGATACGCTGAGACGGAGGAAGATTTGGATGACATCCGGGAGCGAGAGGAGCGAGCGATTGCGCGGGAAACCCAGCCATTACTGCGCCCGGGTGGCATTGGCAATCCGAGAAAGAGTTATCGAACGGCCAACAAGGGTCGATGATCTGAAAGGGGTGCAGGTTCATTCTAGAATCATGGCGAAGCCATTTGAGCTGCCAATTCATGTACAAGTAGAGATGCGGGCCCGTGTCCCTGTCAGTTGCTGTGCAGTGTATTTTCGGCTCTTCTTTCTGTGAGGTTTCCTGATTTCTTCCCTCAGACTCAAATACAAGGTAAAAGTGATTGGTAGTTGCGGTCCAATCAGAATGGTGGTACGAATCCCGCGCACTGGCCAATAGACGCGGCCAAGAGGTCCTCGTGGGCCCCGCCCCAACACGCCTCCACGCTCCACCGCTCCACCGTCGAGTCACGACCTTGTTGGTCGGTCGGGTCGTCCATGATGCGCTTCGCCCCTTCCGCTTCTACCGCACCGACTCATCCGACGCATCGCACGGCCGACGGCCAACCCAACGACAAGACCACGATCGAACCCGGGCAAAACGCATCCTCGCACCCGGCCTCTGCTCTGCTCGACATGGCCGTGTACAGCCCGGTCCCTCCGCCCGAGGAGCCCTCCAATGCCGTCCCTCCGCACGCGCTCCCGCCGTCCACGCCCGTGTCCAACGGGGCCATCGACATTGATGCCTGGACCGTCGCGGCCCTCGAGTCCCTGAGCGTGTCGCCAATCGCGCGCGGCACGGGCACGCCGTTGGCGATTCCCATTGACGATGCCGTGCCGTCCAAGAAGCAGGCTCGGATTGCTGCTGCCGCTGGCTCGAAGCCCCCCCCGGGGGATCGTCACGTCGTCGTCGGTCCGGGCGGACCATCACCATCGTCTCGGCGGGACAGCATGAAGCGGCGCGAGGGACTGCTCCGAGGCAATGAGGGGAGTCGCCAGCGTCGGCGGTGGGAAAACGGTACTGTGCTCCTTCTTGTCCCTGTCCCTCAATGCACCCCCCTTACCCAAAAAAAAAAAGAAGACTGAAAAAGAGAGAGAATGAAAACATGGCTTGACTCACACCTTTTTCCCATCCTCTCGCCCCTTGGGCTTCCTCCTCCTCCTCCTCCTCCCTCTCTTTTTTTTTTCTCCTCCTTCCCCCCCCTTTCTCTAGACCATCTCGTCGGCGTCCCCAACGTGCAGCCGCCGCTCCCCTCGGACTGGGAAGTCCGCCCGACGCACAAGGTCCACCACCGCGTGCCGTACTCGCTCGCCCAGTTCTGGGACCGCGGCCTCCGCCAACGGGCCGAGGAGAAGACGTCGGCCCTGCAGGCCGCGCGGAAGACGCAGCAGCGCAAGGCGGGCAGCGCGACCGGCCTCGCGGCGGG
>SRQA01001086.1:0-12886 GCA_018360365.1 Claviceps citrina
TAATTAAGATAATCTATAATAACCTAAATAGGTTAGGTACTATAGGCTATATAATATTTCTAATTCTTAAAGGCTTCTTAAATTACTAGTAGCTTAGTATTAGAAGTTAAATAGTATACTTTAGTACCTAGCAGCTTCCTTAATATGTACGCAATAGGATGCTATTAGTCTTCTTACTTTTATAAAAGAATTACGCTAATCGCAAAGCATAATACATTAGTCTTTATTCTTAATAGCGCAGCTAGATTAAAATATACTAGAATAGGTGCTATAATAAAGCTTTACTTAAGCGTCTTAAACGCCTTACGCTTACAGGGACCTAATATAAGTAGCCCTATTATATTATTCCTTATTAAATTAGTAAGGGGAGCTATAATCTTACTATATTTATAAATAAAATAATAGTAAAAGCTAGTAAACCTAAGAAATAATTATATATCTTTAACACTATAAGGTTCTAGCTAATTTACTACTACTTTAACTTGCTCTAGCTTTATAGTAATTCCTTTTATTAATATTATATAGCTAAGAAAGTTAACTTTTATAGTTAAGAATTCACACTTCTTAAGGTTAGTGTAAAGCTTCTTTAAACATAGCCTCTCTAAGACTTAGTAAATATACTACTTATGCTCTGCTAAATTACTACTATAAATTAAAATATTATTAAGGTAAATAATATAAATTAAATTAATAAGCCCTAAGAGGGTGTTATTAATAAATTCTTAGAAAGTAGCTAAGGTGTTAATAAGCCTAAAAGGCATTATAAGATATTTATAGTAACTATATTAATAATAAAAGGCAGTCTTTTACTTGTCTCCTTTACTAATACAAAGCTAATTATATGCGTCTTTTAAGTTAAACTTTATATAGACCTTAGCTTCCTTTAATCTATTAAGAATCTTTAAGATTAGTAGTATAGGGGCCTAATTCTTTTGTGTAATTTTGTTAAGGCCTTTATAATCTACACATAAGCATAATTTGCCTCCCTTTTTTAGAATAAAGAGAATTAGGGCGCTAGCAGGACTAATTAAATAATATATCTAGCCTTTCTCCTACGCTATTATAAGGTACTTGTGGAGCTCTTCTAGCTCCCTTTCTATAAGGTTATATATTAGACCCTATAGGGGTCTTTAGTCTCCTTTAATTTTAATTAAATGCATATAACCTTCTAAGGAGGGCAATAAAGCTGCCTTTTTAAGGTTAAATACATCCGTAAAATCTATATAATACTTAGGCAGCTTCTTTGCGGGTGTCTTGCTGCTTAGTTTCTTCTTAGGTATACTTAGGTTTTTAGGGTCTATTCCTTTTAAAAAGCTAGCGCTAAGCACTAGTATTATAAATAACTCTTTTATCTCTTTGCGTAATTACTTTATTAACACAATAACTTTAATATATTATCTTATAATAAGGAAAATCCACTCTTATATATACTATAATAACACACGTGGATTTTTATTTCTAAACTAATTTATTCCTAGAAGAAGGTCTTCTAAAGTCTTAGCTATATAGTAGCTTATATAATAGATCTTTTTGTAACCTATGCTATTAAATACTTTATAAAGTATATTAAGTATGCTATAGTGTTCTAGTAGCGTATTTGCTAATTCTATTAGCAAATTACTTCTTCTTACCTTTTTCTAATCTGTCTCTATTAGTAACTTAGGATAAATAATAGAATAAGTAGCACTAGTATTAGCTAGCGCTAACTTTACTATAACCTAGTAGTTTCCTAGCCTTAGGGATGCTTTAATATAAAATCTTATATTAATTCCTAAAGCTAGAGCGCTTTCCTAGGCATAAGGCTTTTTCTCCTTTATATTAGGTCTAGTAGTATTTAAATAGGTTGCTAGATTAAAGCGGTTACTTTTATATATAGTAGCAGTGTAGCTACTTTTCTTATAAATACTATAGTTAGGTTCTAGGTAATTTAGTCTTATATAGCCTTTCTTTTTATACTTATAATATATAGCCTCCTTTTCCTAGCTTTGCTATAAAGTACTTAGTTAGTTACTACTCTTTCCTTTTAGGTTTAGTAAAGTTTCTCTTTCTAAAAAGTCTACCTAAGTTTTCCTCTTATTATACCTAGAAGAATTATTATAGTTGCCTTTATTACTATTAGATTTATAATAGGAGATATATTTACTAATAAGTTTATATTAATCTACTACTTATGCGCTACTAATTAAATATGTCTTTAAGCTGCGGTTAAGGCCTATTTAAAAAAGGCCTATCTTATTCTTTATATTTAATTAAGAAAGGAGTTTAGCATAGGTTTATTCCTATTTTTTAAGGAATCTTTTAAAGTTAGTATAATTCGCTTATTTAAAGCTAATAAGCTTTAACTATATACTAAGGGAATAGCTCTCTTAATTATCTAGGCCTCCTTTAAGCTAGTTATAAAAGTTAGTCTATAAGAGGGGATTTTTAATATAATTCTCGCGAATCTTTTCTTTTATAGCCTAATATTACTTTGCAGTACTAGTAAGGCAGGTGCTAGTATATAGGACCTTTGCGAAGTTAGTAGCAAATTAATAAGGATTTATTATAAATTATGCTTTATAATTACTAATAAAAGTCTTTAATTAAAGGGTATTCTAGCTACTATAAGAAAGCTACTTAAGAGAAGCTTATATAAAGGTTTACTATAAATAATATATAGTAGGTGTAATAGGAGCTATAAATATATTCTCCTCTAGTAATTCTTTATTATTAATATTATATATAAGTTCTTAGAGTTTTTAAAGTTACTACTTCTTCCTTACTTAATTAATATACTCTTAGAGCGCTAAGATTTTAGCATTATAATTATTACTAATAGGGGTGTTTTTTATAGCTACTATAGGCTTTTACTAACTAAAGGGTGTAATAGGTTATAGTAGTAATCTAGATATAATACTAGCTTTAGGCATAGCTACAGGTCTTTATGTAGATTTAGTGCCTTCTCTAGTAACTTTACTGCTATTATATATTAAGTTATAAGTCTAAACTATAATAACTTTCTTAATTTAATAGTTTAATATAAACAAAAAAATTAAAATTATTATAAATAAGTTAGGGATATTAGAGTAAGAGATTAAGAAAGTTATAGCTTATTTAAAGGTATATAGTAATAGGTAATAGTCTTAATTCTTACCCCCTTCTATCTAATTTAATTAGAGGTCTATGCCTATATAATTATAAGTATTATATACCTCTAGTCCTTACTATAAGTCTAGCGGTTATACCTTGCTATAAGTCTAGCGCTTATACGCGGCAAATAACCTTGTTATATAACGCAAATCTAATAGAGGCTTGCTCGTGCAAATAGATCCTGTTGGCCTGAGGCAACCTCGTGGCTTTCTAGTCCTAACATTAGGCGTATTAACAGAACTTTGCTAATGCAAAGTTCTTTCTAGTATTATAAGATATCTAATTTAGCAGGCTAAGATACAAATTAATCTAGTAAGATTAAATAGTATCCTAGATATCCTTTATAGTCTGCTTCTTTAAATCTAAAAAGCGCGTGGCTTAGAAGGCAGTTATAGTATTAATAATATAAAGGACTAGCTTACTATTAATATAAAGGATATTTATAAAGATCTTATAGTTAAAGTTATAGTCCTCTTATAGTATAAACTTAAACCTACCTAGTCCCTTCTCCTTAAGTTAATATTACTTATAAAACCTTATAAGTTTTGTAAGGAAGTAAGGGTTAAATTCCTTATTAGCCTAGTTTAAGATCTTTAATAAGTAAGCTATAGAGGGGTAGCTAAATTAGTAGTAAAGCTAATAAAGCTCTTTCTTTATAAGGTAAAAGGCAACTACTAGCTTAGGCTTTAGATACTACTATAGGTAACCTTATTATTAGGTTATAGGAACCTCTTTAGTCCCTTAGATTAGTATATTTTATAGATTATTTAGCCTCACGCCTATTTAGTTTATATTTATAATATAGTATAAGAAGGAAGTGTTTATAGGCAAAACATAAAAGTTAATATCTCTAAGCATAGTTAGTATATAAAGAATGCCTTTAGAGAGGGCTTTTCCTGCTCTAAAGCTAATCTTATATTATTAAGCCTTATTAATCTATAACTATAGTATTAGGCACTATAAAGCCTTAACCTAGGGTATCCTAGCTATTAAGACCCCTAAGGCACTAGTATTTAGCAGGATACTATAGAAGATCTTACTAGAATAGTATAATTCTACTATATAATTAGCAGTAATTATATTATTAGTAATATTAGTAGTAATGTTAATATAGGGATCTCTCTAAGAGAGAGCGTAGCATAAAGCTTTATAATAAAGGAATTTAATAATTTCTATGCCTTTAGGCACTTTAGAAGATAATATAAAGGTCTTAAGGGCATAGGTAAGGAATTATAATATTATAGGGGTATTATTATTAGAGGTATTAGGGTTAGGCTATCTCTAAGGGGTTAGGGAGGACTAGGTAGTAGTAGTAGCTATTATAACTTTAGTCTTGTAAATTACATTACAAATCTCTTCTAAGTTAAGGTTATTAAGGTTAGAATTATATAATCCTTTAATATTAAAAAGGAATTACTACTACTTTTAGTCTATAGGCTTATTATAATATATTAGGAGATAGTTCTAATTAAATCTAGCGTTTTAATACTCTTAAAAAGAATGCTTTATAAACTAGTATCTTTCTTTACTATAAATATAGTATTATAAAGTCTTTCTTTATTATATGCCTTATAAAGTATAGCTATAGCTCTAGCTAAACTTATAGTTAATATAGAAAGTAAGTAATAATTACAAAGTCTTATATCTTAGAGTCTTATTACGCTAAAGAAATCTGCTGTGTTTAAGGCGTTTATCCTTCTTAGTAATTCTAATAGATTTCTAAATCTTAGTAGTAAGGTCTTTGTATATTAAGCAGCTATTATAAATAGTATAGCTATATTTAAGAATATTATTAATAGTAGTAAGGAGGGTATTTTATATCTTTATATTATTAATATAGCTTCCTTAAAGTTTATAATAAATCTTAAGGATCTAGTTAGCAAGGAGGTTAAGAGCCTTAGTTATACTCTTCTTAGGGTTCTTAATTATTACTTTACAAAGTATAATAGTCCTAAGGTCTATCTAGTAAACTTAGCCTATATTCTAGGTTTTAAAGCATTCTCTAACAAATTATACTATTTTATTAAAGGTTATCCCTAGGCCTTAGATATAGTCTTTATAATACATAGCTACGTTACCCTTAAGCATTATAGGGAAGGCCTTATAAAAAGCATTCTTAGGGATATTAAGTTAGTTATAAAGGGTAAGGAATATACTATATTTATTATAAAAAAAGTTATAAAGGTCTTTGCTATACTTATTATTATTAGAGTAGACCTTATAAAGGTCTATAATCTTCTTTATAATTACTACTAATAAATTAATTAATCTTATAGGCTCCTTATATATTTCTCTAAAGGGTCTTTATATCTCTAAAGGTAGAAGCAATACCTTAGAGGGATTACAGGGCATTAGAGTAGATTATAAAGCTTATAAGTATTCTTACTTAGAGTCTCTTATAGCTATTATAAGGGGTAGGGAGGGGATCTTTCTAAGAGAATATAAGACCTTTTATATAGTTTCTTATATAAGAGAGTTAAGGTAGCTTTAAGTTATCTTTATAGGGGGTAGGCAGCTTTTATCTCTTTTTTTTATTAATAATTAAGTAGTTTAAGAGGTTTATAAGGTTATAGTCTCTTTTACTCAAGGGGGTTAAGGTATTAAGGGGGCTAGGGCTATTATCTTAAGCTTCTAAGTAATTAGGCTTTTATTATTTATAAAGTAAATGCCCCTTCTTTCTAGGAAGATTTAGAGGGCTCCTATAAGGGGTGCTAGGAGTTTCTTATAGGTGTTTTCTAACTATTAGCTAAATTCGCTAATAAATTCTAGCTAAAGGGCCTTGCTACGGATATCTTTTACTTTTATATTATAAATAAATTAAGCAATTCTACTAGTAATTTCTTCTTCTAAGCAAAGGGCAGGGATTAGGCAATTAGTCTTCTAAACGTGCTAATTAGGGTTAATAATATCTTTAAAGCATTCTATAGCTTAGGGAAGGTTAGGAATACTTCCTACTATAGAGTTATTATTATTAGAGTTTATTATCTTAACTAATTAATTAATTAGTTTATTATTAAATAAAGGGGTCTTTTATAGTTATTCTTCTAAAGAGGAAGAGTATAGTAGTTAGTAAGGGTATAAAATAACTATCTTATAGGCAGGCTTAAAGGATTAAGCTAACCTATAATAATAAAATTACTTAAGTATAAAGCAGCTATCTTATAAATAAACTTAATAAATAAGCTAGTTTATAATAATAAAATTACCTTAGCATAAGATAGTTATCTTATAGGCAAACCTAAAGAATTAGGCTAACCTATAATAATAGAATTAGCTTTCTTATAGTAATCTTTACTAATTTATAGTCCTATAACTACTAATTAGTGTTAGATAAGCATAGGTAAAAGATACCTATAAGTTACACATAACTATAGGTAAAAGGTGTGTATATATAAGGGGGTTTTATTTAGTTATATTTTCTAAGAGAAAGCTATCTAAGGGGTCTATTATATGTCTTCTTTTATATATATTAAACTTTGCGTGCCCCTATATTTACGTGGTAGTTTATAGTGTAGCTAATTACATTATATGTATCCTTGCTTAGCCAGGCGGAGCCGCAGGCTAAGCCGAGGGTGCCGAGGTTAACCCGTAATGTGTGCGATAATTCCGACAATTTTAGTATATTATTAAATATTATAAATATATTAAAGTATATTAGGAATAGTTTATTATTATACTTTACTAATAGCTTTACTATAATTTTATTACCCTTTATAGTAGCTTATTTTACTATAGTAATTACTATATTATTATTTATTATAGCTTATTTTACTATAATAGCTATAGTGCTTTATTTAAATAATTTAGGTATATTTATAATTATATCCTATTATATTAAAGCAAAAAATAGTTAGTATATACTTATATTCTTATATATAAATATTATAAGTATATATTATTACCCTATAGTATAATATAAGTAATTTTATATAGCTTTATATAAATACCTATTATTACCTTACTTTATACTATATAATTTATAAGAAATATATAAATATAAAATAAGGCATTTTAAATGCTATAAAAAGCATATAAAGGCTAGAAAATATAAGAATTAATATAAATAAGTTATACTAGGTTTTCTTACTTTTAAAGGTAATATAAAAGGAAAAAAAAAGAAAAAAGCCTAGGTATAAGGTGTTTTTTTTATAAGGAATTATAAGTAGGTCTATGCGCTAATAGGTGTAGGTTATGTAATATTCTCTATAATAATACCTAAAAGACCTAACACGCCCTATAGGGGTCTGTGTATTAAATTTATAATCCATAAAACGTTTTAAGCTAGTGTGAGCTATCGTCCGCCGTATTGGCTAGTAGTGGTGTTTGCCGAGGAGTGCAGCCTTCCAATCTGCGACAGGGCCCGATTCCAGGCTTCGAGCCATGATGAAGTCATCGCGATCGCGGCGGGACTACCTGGCCGTCGTCGAACGAGTCAGAAATGGTAGGCGGCAGGCGGTAGATCGGTTTTCGTGCCTCGCCACCGTGCAGCTGCGAGGATTCGGTCACCTGCGTCATGCCCAGAGCGTCTGCAAGACTCTTGACAGCCTTGGATCTGACGGGTTTGCAAATCTGTCGCACCCAGTAGTCGGCTGTACTGAGCCGTTCCGCTTCTAGGAACGGGCCGGCCTGGCCGCTTACGACGGCCAACGTCGGCGACTGAAATCCGCTTCGGTGGTTTCGTAGCCGGCAACGGGTCGTGTGCTTGGCGGTAACATGAGCCAAGCGATGGCTCGTTAGATCCGATCGGCGCCGGCCTCGATGGCGACTATTCGACCATCCCGCGGCATTCTGTGCATGAGCAGCATGAGGAGCATGAGGTCGGTGACGTGGGCTGTGCTGCCAGCTTGGCCGCACTGTGGCATATTACATAATCCGGCCCGACTGGCCAAACTACTATTTGGCAACGTGTGATGGCTGATTCTCGAGCTTCCTCAGTAGATCAACCTGGTCTCGCGCCAGAATCGCCGTTCGCCATCGCTGGTGGCTTCGCGTGTTCGCGTTCGCTAGCGAGTATGCCAATCTCTGACGCACGACCCATGTCGGTCCTGTTCGACAAGTAGCCATGCAGCTTGCTCGTTCGCCAAATTCAGCCGCCCGACGATGGCCAATGTTGGACTTGACCGAACCGACCAGCACGGGTTTTGTTTCTCTTCCTCCTCCGTCTCCATCGCCACCGGATGCCTTCCAACTAGGCTGTGCCCTGTTCATCTGTTGAGAAGGCACGACACGGACCCTCGGGCGATATGGCAGCATTCAAGCATCAGACATTGCGCGGGATCCATCTTTTCAATCCCCCAAGGCGAATGCCGAACGGAGCGGCGTCGAAGGAGTCCGATGGAGGAGGAGATGGAGAAGGAGATATTTTTTTCCGGTAATAGGAGGTGTCGAAAAAACTGGTCTGAACTATAGAGGCTATCGGCGTCTCATCTCTCCTTGGGAACTCTCCGCAATGGCATCTTTGCCCATGGGCAAGCAAGTCCCACAACTCATATGGTGTGCCAACACTTGCAGGCATTTGACAGGCCATGGAGACTCAATGTCCTCTTCGAGGGCTTGCAAGTGTTCAATATCGCCCGTCGCCGGACTCGGGTTACCCCTGCAAATCACTTTCTTGAAGGTCGGAAGCCATTGCGTCAAAAATGAATTGTTCATGTAGCTTTTGCAACAGATATTGCCCGGTTGGGACAATGACTTGGAGCTCCGGCTGCAGTTCAACATGTCGAATAGATTTACCAGCAATTTGGAACAAGTTGATCGTCCAATCCTGCCTTCATGGCCGAAAACGCGCGACCACATTGCTAGCATGCTGCTCTGTAATGCCGTCACCCCGTCTCTGCACGTCATTGGTAGTCTTGGAGGCCCGAAAACAGGATCGGCAAGCAATACGAGTTCAACTTTTCCGTCGGGCAGTGTTGAAAAGGTCTCAGGTCCGGTCTGTTGTGCTGAACCGTGCGAGGCAGGTTCTGCGGACGAAAAGCTAATAAACATGCCTCGTGGCCTCCGGAGTCCTTTTCCTTGCTGAGGACGTTGAGCTGAAAGTTGGCAAGTTGTCTGCCAACCCTGGCGGATACATCTCGAGTGACCTCCCAGCCTCTGGACCATATCGTCGCCGGTTGGTCCTTATAAACTTCAGATGGCTCTGATATCAAAAGATGTCCAACAGGCCACCAGCCAATCGTCGGGACAGTGGTTCGTCGCCGCATATCATCCTGGAAAGCCGATCCTGGGAGCAGCATCTGCCGCATGGACTGTGTCGCTTTGCATCACTCGAGAAGGTCGCAGCGATCCATAAGGGAAAATGCGCTCGATTGCGCGACAGTCGCTGCCATATGCAAATGGACGCGTGGACAAGCATTGCGAATCATGTACGCCCAGCCAGCCAGCTCAGTACCCGGCATATCTACAGCCATCGATATTTTCAGAGCGTCTTTGGGTTCTCGATTTGTGCCCTTTCTTGCGCGTTGTTTCAAAAGTGGTCAAAGCCCTTCCAGGACCAGGAAAAATAGTCCGTTCCTCTTTGCCATCATCTTGTCTTGAACCGCGTTTCGAAACACCAGACATGGCACCGCTGGTAGTTGATGCAAAGACTATCCTTTCGTCTAGAAATAAGGACCTTGCAGAGGGTGTACGTGCCACGGAGAAGACTATGTTTCGCCACGGATGTCGTAGCACTGCTGCGCATCGTCGTAACAGGAAGTTTGACGTACACAGAACGAGCGAGATGGAGCCACGGGTCCTCAGCGGCAGAAGGCGAGCAAACCGGCATCATCGCTTCATCTGCCGGGCCGCGATTGACGACTTCTTCTTCGCCGGGACGACTCAAGGAAGCGAAATCAAGGCAACGTATGCATTGGACGTCTGAGAATAGCTTGGTGGCAAGTTATCCATGGTAGCCTGTTGACAAGAGAATGAAATAATTCTGGAATGAAATACGTCGCTTTTTTTTTCTTTCAGGGCTCGAATGCCAGAGCGCAGTTCTTTCGACTTCCTCCTGACAGCCAGCGCGGAGACACCGATACCATCCATAGCAATGGTCCTTGCACGATGAAGAGTCCCGCAGTGAGAATGATGATGAGCGAGCCGAAGGTATTCACTGTCGAAGCACTCGGCTTTTTCTACACTCGCTGGGACGCGCGAGCCTCTCATCAGTAGGGGACACGGATGGCGCATGATTACAATTCAGTACCTTACACCGGCTGGTCAACCTATTGAGAATGTTCTAGCTACTTTGCGGCGGGTGGGTGCATATGCGTCCCTTTAGAGACCATGACGATGAACGACTTATCCGGCTACATCGAGGAGGCCAGAGATTCGAAGCCAAAGCAGTCGAACACCGCATCAGGCAATGTTTCTCCAAGGACAGCTCGGGGTAATCTGGCGGATATACTCGTAGCCCGGGAGCGGGAGCAGGAGTCGCAACTGTTGGCTTTCTTTCCTTTTTTTTTTTTTTTTTTTTTTTTTTTTTTTTTTTTGCCCAGCAACAATGATCCAGTCGTGTATTACGGCCCATCTACACGCAACAGTAAGGTATTGATTTCGGTCAAGGCTATTCCATCCCACGGCCAACGAAAAAGTAGATGGACGGAAGGGCTCTGAGGCACTTCGCGCCAGTGTAGCAGCCAGCAATCAAAACGATTTGGCACTCGTCAAGCCGCTCAAGACGGGCAAGGAACATGCCCTGCATCGCTGATGGCATTGGATTTTCGGTCTGAACGGTGACGGCTCCGATATTGATGATCACTTCATGAGCCTGGGCGGCGGTTGCATGGCAGCGATTTGCCTGGTTGCTGCAGCCCGTGAAAACGGGATATGCCATCGCTGCACAGTCTGTCTCGAAGTAATCCATATCTGCGACAAATGGACTTTGCATCTGAGAAGATTAAAGTCAACCTCGACAACCCCAGCCTGACCATATTATTCTCTTTGCTCAGCTAGATGGACCGTAGCGTACATGATCAGCGGCGTAAGCGGTCGACCTACGGCATGCAAGACGACCAGGTCGAGGACGCGTATCCATTGCTGATTTTACAGAGCTAACTTGATGGAAACGCAATCCCTTCGTGTTTCCCAGTTCTTCAACCCGGGAGCACGTCTACGCTCTATTGCCGACTTTGGCCAGGCTCGAATCGGCGCCCGAAGTTGTGCGCAACTCCAATGAATGTCAGCCTGGGAAGCCGCGCCGTCGTCGTCGCTGGAAGGTTTGTTTTCCGGGACGGCTGAGGCCGCAGATTCACAGTGGATGATATCTTCTTGTGCCTATCAGCATGGATTGGACAAATCCCGCGATGAGCTAGGAAGGAGAGAGACCATGGTGGGTAGGTTGCCAATTCTTACGCAATCATCGGTGGCCGCTCCATCTTACGTTCATTGTAAACACAAAGGTTGAGCCAAGTCCAGTTGCAGACGCTATTTATTCAACATGGGGTACCTGTCAACAAGGACACCGAATCTAGACTTGGATCGAACATCTTCTCACATCCCTGTTTGCGGCTCGGGGCGGTTGCCTTGGATCGTGAGTCTTGGAAGGCAATTGCAGCAGCTTTGGTGCTTGGAGACTGGTGTTCCGAACGCTCCGTACACAGCGAAACGACGACTCCTCCGTTGCTTTTCCGCAACTCTCTACGCCCCCTCTTCCCTCTTTTTCATCTCAATCCCACGTCCCTGTTATCGGGAAGCTCCGATGGGCGGATTTCCCAACATGGATAAGCGGTTTTTGATCTGCGAGCGGGGACGGGGAAGCCTTCAAAGCCATTCTGAATGTGGATTATTCGTTTGAAACAGCAAATGAGTGGCCCAATTGCAGGGCCCAATATGGAGGGAAAGGGGGCCGTGTAGAAACATATCGCGCATCAAGGACCAACGTGCGGGACAATGTATGTACATTACATTGTATGTACGCCTCGCAAACCGGAGAGGGCGACGTCGATGTTGGGGCCCCATGCAGAGCAGAACAAGAAAGCAGTCCAGCTTCGGCGGCAAAGCCGTCCTGCTCTTCTCTTCTTGAAACGCGGCGAAAGACACCCTCCCTCTTCCCCCGGGTCTCGTCCCCACGTCCCCCGCAGATTCAAATGCTTTCTTTGTTGGGGACCGGGGTACAGAGTGTAGCCTTGCTTCCCCAGGGTTCCTTTCATCTTGTCTTTTTTTTTCTTGGGGGAGGGCAGGGGGGGTTCGTTTGGCTCTCCACTTGATCCTTCTGGAAAATATTTCCTTGGCGGCAAGAGGTCTCCTGATTTCTGATTCCGTAGAGTGTAACGCCAAGGCCATTGCATTTTTCAAGCTCGAAAAGAAAAAAGAAAGGAGAAAAAAAAAAGGGAGAAAGAAACAAGAAGAAGAAGGAGAAGAGGAATCCCTCCCTCTCTATCTGCCTCTATCTCTCCCCGGGAGAAGCAAAGAAAAATGTCGAAACGACATCTCTTCAACTCGGCCGACGGGCTCGTCAACAAGGCCCTCCGAGGCATCATCGTCCATCACCCCAGCCTGAGCCTGGACGAGGCCAACCGAGTGGTGCACGACACCAGCCACGACAGGAGCCAGGTCAGCATCATCGGCGGCGGCGGCTCGGGCCACGAGCCGGCATGGACGGGCTACGTCGGCAGCAACATGCTCGCGGCCGCGGTCCAGGGCGACATCTTTGCCAGCCCCAGCGCGAGGCAGATCCTCGCGGGGGTCGAGGCCGTGCCCAGCGACAAGGGCAGCATCCTCGTCGTGAGCAACTACACGGGCGACTGCCTGCACTTTGGGCTCGCGCGGGAGAGGG
>SRQA01001087.1:0-12882 GCA_018360365.1 Claviceps citrina
TATAAAGTTAAAGTAATTAAGCTTTAAACTACCTTTAACTAAGAAAGAAATAATTACTATTAGTATAGTCTTTAGCCTATAATACTTAGAGAATACTATAGCCCTTAAAGAGTAAGTATATAGTATAATTACTAAGAAAGTAATACTTATAAGTAGCTTTTTAAAATACTTAGAGAATACTATAGCTCTTAAAAAGCAAGTATATAGTATAACTACTAAGAAAGTAATGCTTATAAGCAGCTCTTTAAAATAGTTTAAGATATTATTAAAGTTATAGATACTAATCCTACTTAATAGCCTTATTATTACGTGTTGGTTCCTTCACGCATAAAGGGGAAATCCACTAGTTAGGTAGGACTTTATTATAAAGGTTATAAGGGGTATTACACCTTACATAAGAGTTGTAATAAGTGCTAACGTGTACGTGGTGTATGTGTATATATAATTAATAATTCCCTCTATAGTTCTAGCTAATATCCCCTTTTTATATAGTAAACATCCATGTGATTATAAAGGTCCTATTTTAGACTATAATAGGTCCTAGGGTTATAGGAAAAGACAGCTAGTCCCTAGCTAAAAGTAATAAAAAGAAAGAGAGAAAAAATAAAAAAAAAAGCAAAATAAAAGAGTATAATCTAAAGCAAAATATACAGACTTAAGCGCACAAACTAATAGAAACCACTTCCCTTATATCCTTATAATTATCCTATGTTCCTTTGCCCTATACTATATATAGACTAGTTATTATTTATTTTTACGTTGCTATTACTAGTGCTCTTATTATTACTTTCCTTGCTATTATAGTTATTTAAGCGCTAGGAGACGTCTTTATAGGAAGTATTAGAGTCTAGAAGGGAAAGCAAAGGATCCTTACTTCTTATTATATAGGATATATCCTTAATAATATTACTTTAAATTAAGCCTTATAGTAAGAACTATTTATAAACTTCCTACTCTTAGTAGCCTTTTATAGTATTTAAGGCATAGATGTTTAAATCCTTAATAAGGTAGCAAGTCTATGTACGTTAGGGTAAGTTATAAATAGCCTTTATAATTATAGTGTAGATTTCTTAGTAGTATAAGTTTTTAGAATTCTACTAGTAAGGTAGATGCTAATTCTTATTATAAAAGTTTAGACTAGTAAGGGTCTTAGTAATAGAGCTAAGGTATTCTTTAAGTTTCCTAACCTTATTATAGATTTCTTCCTATGCTATGCTTCTAATTAACTAATAGTTTATATAGCCTTATATAAAGACTAAGCTTTTTATAGTAATCTCTTAAGAGTATATAGGGAGATGTAGTTCTCTTATTATAGTAATAAACTTAGCTAGTAAAGTAAAGAAATTAAGGAGCTTTTGCTTAATACTAGTAGCAGGAGTAGGGTAATGCTAATTATTACTAATCTTACTATTATAAAGGCTGCTTACTATATATTCCTAGAGGTATTAGTATGTAAATAAGATCTTAAGGTAATAGTAAATATCCTTTAGCAGCCACACAAGGGTATTAGTGCTAAGCTTCGCTAAGTATTTATAAAGCTTATATAGAGTTAATGCTAGGATAGCCTGCCTTACGTTAGGGGAAAGCTTTATATATCTTATAATTATTATAGTATAGTTAGTAAACCTAGTATAGCAGGAAGTAGCGTTAAATATTACCCTTAATTAGGTTAAATTATGTCAGGGGTTAATCTAGGGATACTAGAGTAAGAGACGCAAGGAGGTCACGGTGAACTAGAAGGTAGGTCGCGATACATAACTACATTAATTCTTGCCCCCTATCTATGTGTGGTAGAGGCCTCTAGTATATATATTATAGGTTATGTGCTCTTAGCTAGGGCGCCGGTTAGGCGCTATAAGCTAGCACGCTTATGTATTATCCTTATTAGCCTAAGGTAACCTCTTTAGCCCTTTAGTCCTAATAGGGTAACCCTCTTTACTAGTAACTACCTTAGTTGCGGAAGAGTTGCCTTGCCCTTAATTATTTAATCTAAAACCCTAAAATTTATTATTTCTATAGCTTTATTCCCCTAGCTAAAGGCAATATTATAGTTTCTTATTTATGCCCTAAATAATTACTTTATAGTCCTAGTAGACTTACTGCTTTAATCCTATAATAAATAATCTACTACTAATATTATTACTTAGTTAGGTTAAATATCCTGCTTAATTATTACTATAGCCTTTTACTTATGCCCTTTATAGTTGCTTTATAGTTATAGTAGTATTACTACTCTTATTCCTATTAATTTATATATTATTATAGAATTAGTTTTCCTACTATAGTCTTTTACTTATACTCTTTATAGGCATTATATAGTCTCTGCGGTCTTACTGCTTTATTCTTATCTAGCTATATATTTATAATAACTAAGAGTTAAAGTAAACTTAATGTAAGAAGTTATTTAATTAGCTACTTAGCTAAGCTTAAATTTGCTACCTTTTTTTAAGGAATAAAACCCTTAAATTCCCCTTAAGCTTTATAGCTCTTTTCTTTTTTCTTTTATTATTATTATTAGTAATATAAGTACCTTGCTACTAGTATAAAACTTACTATAACTCTTCTTCTTACTCTCTAATAACTTCTAAGCTAATATAATATTATAGCGCAGAAAAAATTCCTTGCCTACTACTAACTATAAATTTTAGAATTTGCTATATCTTTAAGTACTTTACTTACTAATACTACTATAACTATGCTTATAAAGCGTATTATAGTTATAGCTAAGCCTAGGTAAGTCTTTCTTATTATACTATTAAATACGCTACTAATTCTCTTTAAGTTACTATTATTATTACTATAGCTACTTACTTTTGCCTAGGTTTCTTTTGCTTAAAAATATAAAGTACCTAGCTCCTATAAAAAGACTATTTAGAAGCTAACTAATCTACCTAATTACTAGGCAAAAGGTAAAAGTAAGTGCTTTTATTATAGTATATTTATTACTTAATTACTTTATCTAATACTCTTATATAGAATCCGCGAAATATATTTATTACACTAGCTTAAATAAGTAGTATAAATATATAAGTCTTAATTGCCTAACCTTGCTATAATACTATTACTAATAAGCTTTAAGTTATCTATAACTACCTTATTAATTTTTAATAATTTATATAAGGCTATTATTATATAGTAAAACGTACTATTAAAGACTTAGCCTTCCTAGGAGAAAGTAACTATAAGTGCTACTACTACTTAATATTACTACTTATTTATTACTTATACTCTTATTTAGAATATTAATAACTAAAGGTAATTACTTAAGTTATATATAATGCGCGCTAGTAGTAGCAAAAAGAAATATTATGCCTAGTTTGCTATAGCAGACGCTATATATTTTCTAACTCCCTATAAGTGTGTTACTAGGCACACTACTAATTAAAATAGGCTACTACTACTAAGATAAAGTAGGAGGAAGAGGTAATACTTATTTATAAGAGGCTTACTTATATATATTAAATTAACTACTTCTTAGGTAAGCTTCTAACACACCCTTATAGTATATAATATAAAGGTCTAGCAAGATATTATAAACTACCTACAGGTCTTAATAATATAATTTATAAGTATTACTTACTATTTACTTAGCTTGTAAACTATTTGCTAATTTACTTTAATAGGCTAGTATAGGTACTATGCCTGCCTCTAATACTAGTATAGTACTGCCTACTGCCTTACTAAACTATATAAAGGAGGATATTACAAAGGATATTATAAGGGACGTTATAACTAATAATAAGGGAGATAAGTAGCTTATATATAGCATATACGCTATGTATGCTTTTGCTTATTTATTACTTAGATAGGGGAGAAAAATTTGCTTAGTTACTTAATAATCCCTTAATACTATAGCTACTTAGTAGCTTCTTTATATAATATTCCCTACTTATACTCCTTTAAATACTATAAGCTTATAAATATAAAAAATATTATAAAGTTTTATGCCTTATAAAAGGCATAAGTAGTGTAAAGTATAATTATAGTAATTATACTTAGCTTATATATCTTAAAGACGCTTCTGTATTCCTTTATGTTTATATAAGTTTATTTGTTTTAATTATATAGTTTGTTTATACTTTAGTTAATGCTTAGTTATAGTATAGTAGCAGAAGGTTTAATAAGAAAGGCCTGTATATTATGCTTTAATTAGTTATAACACCCTCTAATATAGAAAATCTTACGCATTTAGCATGTAGTTATAATATAATAGCAAAAGGTTTAATAAGGAAAGCTTATATGTTATGCTTTTTATTATAGCACTCTTAAAGGTAAAGAAACCCTTGCGTTATTAACGCGTTGTTATAATATAATAGCAAAAGGTTTAATAAGGAAAGCTTGTGTGTTATACTATTTATTATAATACTCTTAAAGGTAAAGAGACCTATTATGTTATTAATGCGTGGTTATAATACTATAATAGAAGGCTTAATAAAAGGGCTTGTATATATTATGCCTTACTTAGTTATAACACCCCCTAAGGTAAAGAGTCTTATGTATTTAATACTAAGTTATAATATAATAGTAAGGGGTTTACTATATAAGGTTTATTAATAGTTCTTAAGAATAATAAGTAAGATAAGGGATAAGGTAAATATACTATAAGGTTAATACTGCCTTAGCGTAAATACTTAACTATTAACTAAATATAAATATAAAGGGAAAACTTACTTATGCTCTTATAAAGGAGACTTGCTTATACTCTAATAGCTAGTAGCTTTATTAATATAAATAAGCATTAAGCTAAACTACTTAAATATCTTATAAAGAATAACTTACTTATACTCTAATAGCTAGTGGCTTTATTAATATAAATAAGTAATAATTTAAATAGGGGCTATAGGCATCCCCTAATTGCTTAGTTAAGACTTTGCTTATACTATAATAGCTAGTAGCTTAATTATTATAAAGAAATATTATATTTAATTTAAATATAGTCTCTAAAAAGGAGTAATTATTTTTATTAATAACTAACTTAGGGGCTATTATATAGGCATTTACTAAGCTTTAAATAACCTACTTAGTACGCGTAATAAAGGCATCCCCTTACTATAACTAGCACTCTTTTAAAACTTATTTAAGAATTTATAATATAGCAAATCTTACTTAGTAGGGGGTCTGCTTAAACTTATTTAAGGAGCTGCTAACTTATAGGTCTTACTTAGTAGGGGGTCTACTTATTTATAAATCTTACTTAGCAGGGGGGTTTGCTTAAACTTATCTAAAGAGCTACTAACTTATAAGTCTTACTTAGTAGGGGGTTTGCTTATTTGCCTTTCTCTTTGCCCTTCTCTAAGGCTAAGGCAATAGTTAATAGTAATAGTAGCTAATATTCTCTTCTTAGTTAGGGATAATTTAATACTTTATTACTTTAAAACTTATCTTAGTAAAACTTAGTTAAGGATAAAAAGTTAAATAGTAGCAAAGGCTAGATTCTTTTCTTAGTTAGGGATAATTTAACATTCTATTACTTTAAAACTTATCTTAGCAAACTTAGTTAAAAACAAAAGGTTAAATAGTAGCAAAGGCTAGATTCTCTTCTTAGTTAGGGATAATTTAACGCTCTATTACTTTGAAACTTGTCTTAGTAAACTTAGTTAAGAATAAAAGGTTAAATAGCAGCAAAGGCTAGGTTCTCTTCTTAGTTAGGGATAATTTAACGCTTGGTTGCTTTGAAACTTATCTTAGCAAAACTTAGTTAAGAACAAAGAGCTTATAAGGCAACAATAGCTATAATAACTAATGTCTCGCGCTTAGTTAGGGAGAGTACAAAGCTTGTATGCTTCGATCTTATTAGCAATCGTGGTTAAGAATAGGGGTTATAGCTAACCTAGTATAATATTCTATAAAGTTAAGTAAGTTAAATATTATAAGGGCTTATACTTACTTACTAGCTAGCTTCTGCTCTAAAGCAAGGTCCTTATAGTTAGTAGTAAGTTCTTTAAATACGCGAATATAGTCTTACTTAACACAAACACGCGTTAACTATATAGTAAGTACATAGCCTATTTAATTATAGCGCCTTTAATCTATTACTTAGTAAGAGTCTTAATTATTAAAAATAGCTTATCTAAAGCAAGTAAGCTTTAACTATATATAAAATACATAACTTGCTTAAATATAAAACCTTTAATTCCTCTTGCTTAGTAAGGATTCTAAATATATTATAAATAGCTTATTTAAAGCTATTAGGCTTTAATTATATATAGTATGCGCGGCTTGCTTAAATTATAAAGCTATTAATCTCTATTACTTAGTAAGGATCTTAACTATATTAAAAATAGCTTATTTAAAGCTAGTAAGCTTTAACTATATATAAAGTTCGCGGCTTACTTAATTACAAAGCCTTTAATTTTTATCTTATAATAAGAATCTAAATATATTAAGAGCAGCTTATTTAAAGCTAGAAAGCTCTAACTATATATAGAGAGCGTAGCTTACTTAATAGTAAAGCCTTTAATCTCTTATAGGAAATATATTATTATTCTATAGTAATCTCTTAAAGGTATATAAAGTAGCTTACTTAAAGCTAGTAAGCTTTAAACTATATATTAAGGGGGCAGCTTGCTTAGTTACTAAGCTCTTAATTTATAGTAAAGCATAGGTAAGTCTATTATTTATAGTAAAGTCTTAAAGGTATTAAAAGTTACTTATTTAAAGCTAATAAGCTTTATTTATATATAAGGTAATTAGCTTGCTTAACTATAGGGCCTTTTAGGTATAATAAAGTGTATATAGGTTTATTTAAGGCTAGCAAGCTTTAACTATATATAAAGAAAGCGGCTTGCTTAATAGCAAGGCCTTTTAATCTTAAATAGAATATATATAAGCTTGTCTAAAGCTAATAAGCTTTAACTATATATAAAGAAAATAGCTTAGCTATAGCATAGCCGCATATATAAATCTCTTATTTGTTTAGTAGTAATTATAAAGGTATGTAAATTAACTTATTAAAGCTAGTAAGCCTTAAAGCTTCTTTAGTCTTAATAGGATATGTATAGATTTATTATTCCTTATAACTCTTTTTTAAGAGGTAGTAGACTTAGCTTGCTTAAAGCTAATAGGCTTTAAAGCTTCTTTAATCTTAATAAAATATATATAAGTCTTCTATCCCTAGCAAGGCTCTTAAAAGGTGTAATAATAGGCTTGTTTAATACTAATAGGCTTTAACTATATAATATAGGAACTGCTTGCTTATTTTAGGTAAGGTTTGTAAAGGTAGTAAATATAGTATATTTAAAGTAAGTAAGCTTTAGCTACGTAAAGAGGGAGCGGCTTGCTTAATTATAATACCTTTGCTTATAGTAAGATATATATAAGTCTTATTTAACGCTAAGAAGCTTTAACTATATTAAAAAAGCACTGCTAGTAAAGGTTTTTAGTAGTAGGTTATAGGAATCTCTAGGGTTTTTAAAGTTATTACTTTTGCCTAGTTTATTTAACTTAATTATAAGTTTATTACTATCTCTGCGAATTTATTACTTATATGCGTAGAGTCTAGTTTAGGCTATTATGCCTTCCTTAGTTTAATAGTCTAGTAGGAAAAAGAAGAATTAAAATTATTAGGGGTTAATCTAAGAATACTAAAGTAAGAGACGTAAGGAGGTTATAGTAAACTAGAAGGTAAGTTATAATATATAACTATATTAATTCTTGCCCCCTATCTATATATAGCAGAGGCCTCTAGTATATATATTATAAGTCACGTGCTCTTAGCTAGGGCGCCGGTCAGGCGCCACGAGCTAGCACGCTTATGCATTGTTCTTGTTGGCCTAAGGCAACCTCTTTGGCCCTTTAGTCCTAACAAATTATCTCTTTAAATAACTTAGCTTAAAGATAGTTACTAGAAAACGCTAGTAGAGAGGGTTATCTATAAGAAAACCACTGCTACGGGCAATAAGGTTAGCGTTACTATACTCTTACAGGAGATTAAAAGTTATGTTACGTGCTATAGCTATTAATATCCTATATTCTATAGTTTCCCTAGCTAGGATAGTTCTATAGCTTCTTGTGGTTTTGTTAGGTGTCTTAGGATTATTAGGAGTTATAGGCGCTATTATAAGGTTTATAGTAAGATTCCTTGTGTGATATTTGTGTTATTAGGTCTTAATAAGGCTAATAGTAATGCTTAAGGGTATTATTAATAGAAGGAAAAACAAGGCCTATAGACAGAGGGTTAGTAGACTAGTTAGGCAGTAGTAGCATTATTAAAGTAAGAGAAAAGTAAGTTTTTAGTTTTCCTTACTTATTAGGTAGCTTCCTATAGTTTATTAGTTATATTATAAGGTTCTTATTACCTTATAGGAGGGAAAACATAACTTTATAGTTTATATAAGGCAATTATATTCACGTAAGATTATGTATTTTTAAGAGGAAAATCTAGCTAGGATAACCTATGCTTAAACTACTAAAGTATATAGTCCTATGCCTATAACCTTTATTTCCTATTAAGTATATGTTTATTTTAAAAGAAGCTATATCTAGCAAAATAGCAAAATAATCTAGTAGTCTTTAGTAAGTAAAGTAGAAAATAATATAAATAAAAATGTATATATTAGAAGGGGTTGTATAATATAGCAAAATTAGTTAGGCTTCTTATAGTAAAAAAAAATTTTTTAAAAGAAAAAATAAGAAAGAAAAAACAAGCTATTATAACATAAGATATCCTGCCTAACGTAGCTAGAAACCACTGCTTATAGTTAGGTTTTGCTAATTAAAAAAGAGTATTAAGGCTTCTGCCCTTAGGAGTTATAAGAGTTTGCTTTTAAAGCATAACTAGTAGTATAGTTTAGGGCATAGTAAGTAATAATAAGTTATTATTATACTTCTGCTTTTTATTACTAAGTCCTACGGCTTTAGTACTCTTAGGTGTGTTAATTATAGTAAAGCTAGTGTTCTAGGAAATAGGGCTATTACTAATAAATATAGGTTAGGCATAGGTACTAGCTTTATACTAGTAGCCGCTAGCATCCGCGCGTATGCAAATAATATTATTCTAGCAGAGGTTAATACTAGTGTAAAGGCTAGTAATATCCTTGCTAATACTATTTAAGTATATAGTAGTTAAGGATTTATAAAGCTTAAGGTTATAAAAGCGCTAGTTTATAGTAATAGTACTAGTATCCGCGGCCTGTCTAGAGGCTTTAAGTCTTTTGTTTACTAATAGTATTTTCTTGCTTTTTTTAGTATTATAAATTAGGCTAAGGTTATAAATAGCTATAAAGTAAGTAGTAGTAATAGTTTTAAGGCTATTTACTATAGTATATAACTTCTTTATAGTATACTCTAGCTTAATAATATATAGTAGCGCGGTAGTATTTATAGATTTGCCTGTAAGCTAGGGGGCTAGGGCATAAGGAGCCGTAGGATAAGCTAGTTTGTTAGCTATAAGGTTAGAAATCTTTGCTATAGAAAATTAGCAAAGGAATATAAGGTACCCCCTAAGCATACTATTTAGCGCTTTATATGTTATATATATATAATTAGTAATAATTACCTTATAGGCAGGGAGCTAGGAGGTTTAGTAGTAGTTACTATAAGTGCCTCCCTTATAGAAGATAAATAATATAGATTTAAGCTTTTCTCTTATAGTCTAAATAATAGGCACTTTAGACTACTTCTTATAGGCTCTAGGGGTCTTTACTACCTTATAGATTTTAATATAATAAGTAATAACTTAGATATATAGGATATAAAGGGTGTCTCCCTTAGTAATAGTAAAGCTATCTTTACTAATTATAGCACTAGCTATGCTAAACTCCTTGCTATATATATAAAGAATATTAGGGAGTCCCTAAGGCTTTTTATTATAGTATCTAGCATTAGTATATTACTAAAGGGTATATGCCCCTAGTTTACTTATAGAGAGGATAGTGCTATTTCCTTCTATAGCTATACTTATAACGTAGGAATTACTATTTATATAGCTAAACTAGGCAAAGTGCTACACTAGGTCCTATGCCTTAAGGGTGCTAGTAACCTTAATAGTAGTAACTTAGATATAGTACTAGCACTAGTAGGAAGGTAAAAGCTTCTTATACTAGGGGGTTTTAGGCTAGCTACTAGCTATAGTAAGCTTACTACTATTATAACTATTTGTAGTAGTACCTCTAACGCAGGTCTTAATGTTAGTCTTAGGGTTAATAATAGTAATATTACTATTATTAGTAATGCTGTTAATAATAGTAGGTTTCTCTATAGTAGGAGGCTTGCTAATATTATTATCTGCCTTATTACTAGTATAGTTAGAGTTATTATTATCCTACTTACTAAGTCCCTTACTAATAGTATTAAGGAATTTATTATTTGCGGAACTAGGGGGGTAGATAATAATACTATTATTTGCTATAGTAAGGGGGTTAGTTATAAAACAAGCTTAGGTAGTTATAAAGTTAAAAGGCTTTATTTCCTATACTTTGCAAATACACTAAATAAATTCGCGTAGGAGGCTTTAATATAGCTAGGGGCTATAGATAACTTCTTTATAGTTTTTAGGAATAAAATTAGGTTTTATATTATAAATAGCTTTCTAAAACTTTATTTATATAGTAAGCTATTACTAGGGGTAATTAGGTAGGAGGAAGAAGTGTATAGTGCCTTGTAAGAGATATATATTTTAGAAAGCAAAGGTTTTATTATTTAGGTTAGGGGTAGTAAATATATAAAGTGTAAATTTAGTACTAGAAAAAATAGTATAAAATAATAGTATATAAGGGCAAAGAAAAGAGTTAATTTAGCGTGTTAATAATAAAAGAAGAAGGGAAGGAATTAGCAGGGGCTAAAGGGGGAAAAAGGGATATAGGTGCCCTTACTAGGTAGCAAAAAAAGTAAGTTAAAAGTGAGTTTTTAGGAGTGTAGGAAATAGCGCAGAGACTGTGATTTTCCACTAGTAAGAGCTTCCTGCATATGCCTCTATAGTATAAGGCATAACTAGCTAGCCCTATAGGTTAGTTAGTTAGAGGGCTTTATAAGATTCCTCTTATAATGCTTCTTATCCTAATTAATAGGGTGTTTTGTAAGGTATTTATTAACTATTTCCTTAGTATTAATACATATCTTAGGTTCTAGAATCTACTAATTATCTTTTATAAAATATCCTTTCTAATAGACAAGAAAGTTAATATAAGGCTTTTAGTTTCTTACGCAGAAAAAGCAAATATAATAACTTACTATCTTTTTAATTTCCTAATAGTCTGCCTTACCTATTCCTATTAGATTAACTAGAGAAGGCAGGGGTTTATTCCTATTAAAGGGGTCTATCCCTTAACATAGCTTCTAAAGGTAAGTAGCTAATACTATAGGGTAAACCCTTAAACTAGGTAGGAATTTTAGCTAATATAAGAAGGGAGATACTTTCTTAAGGACTTTATATAGTCTAGCTTACTAGGGAGATTACTTTTTCTTTAGTTTTCCTAGTAGCTTATATCTAAAGTAAAGTCTAAGGTAAACTATATCTCTAATATTAATATCTACTAGTTTATAGTAAGAGTTATATCTAATCTTAGTAAGGGCTGTGGCTATAGTAATAGTAAGCTTAGCTTCTCTCTAATATAGCTTATAAAGTATAGTAAGGTTTGTGTTCTCTAGGTCTAAAACAACTTTATTTAGATTAGTAAGGAGGTTTATAATAGTAAGTAGCTTATAGCTAAGCACTAATTTGTTTAGTAAGTAATTAATAGTAGTAACTATAGCGTTATTAAGGTAATACTATAGTGTAGGCACTACTAAAATCTATAGGATGTCTAGGTTTATAGCTATATAGTATTGCATAGTAATAATTACTATCTAATTCTTATGTTTAGCTACTCTATCTATCTATAGGTAATTGTTAGGACTAGAAAGCCACGAGGTTGCCTTAGGCTAACAGGATCTATTTGCATAAGCAAGCCTCTGTTAGATTCGCGTTATATAACAAGGTTATTTGCCGCGTATAAGCGCTAGACTTATAGCGAGGTATAACCGCTAGACTTATAGTAAGAACTAGAGGCATATAATACTTATAATTATATAAGTATAGACCTCTAACTAGATTAGATAGAAGGGGGCAAGAATTAAGACTATTACTTATTATTATATACCTTTAAATAAGCTATAACTTCCTTAATCTCTTACTTTAATATTCCTAACCTATTTATAATAATTTTAATTCTTTTATTTATATTAGACTATTAAATTAAGAAAGTTATTATAGTTTAGACTTATAACTTAATATATAATAGCAGTAAAGTTGCTAGAGAAAGCGCTAAACCTATGCAAAGACCTATAGCTATGCCTAGAGCTAGTATTATATTTAAATTACTACTATAACCTATTACACCCTTTGTTTAGTAAGAGCCTATAGTAGCTATAGAAAATACCCCTATTAGTAATAGTTATAATACTAAAATCTTAGTGCTCTAAGAGTATATTAATTAAGCAAGGAAGAAGTAGTAACTTTAAAAACTCTAAGAACTTATATATAATATTAATAATAAAGAATTACTAAAGGAGAATATATTTATAGCTCCTATTATACCTACTGTGTATTATTTGTAGTAAACCTTTATATAAGCTCCTCTTAAGCAGCCTTCTTATAATAGCTAGAATGCCTTTTAATTAAAGACTTTTATTAGTAACTATAAAGTATAATTTATAATAAATCCTTATTAATTCGCTACTAACTTTATAAAGGTCTTGTATACTAGCACCTGCCTTACTAGTACTATAAAGTAATATTAGGCTACAGGAGAAAAGATTTGTAAGAATTATATTAAAAATCCCCTCTTATATACTAACTTTTGTAACTAGCTTAAAGAAGGCCTAGATAATTAAGAGAGCTATTCCCTTAGTATATAGTTAAAGCTTATTAGCTTTAAATAAGTAAATTATACTAACTTTAAAAGA
>SRQA01001088.1:0-12872 GCA_018360365.1 Claviceps citrina
GACCGGTCCGGGAGGCGGTGGCGGCGCCGGCGGCGGATGGTGACGGCGACGTGGGCCGGGCGACGCAGACGCAGACGCAGACGCAGACGCAGCCTGGTTGATTGGAGCTGAGTGTGGAACAGCAGAGTGGCAGAGTGGCAGCGCGGCGTCTGGCCCGAGGTGGGTTTCATGTAAAAGTAGACTTGTATTTGAATGAGCCACCACCCCGAGGGCACGACCATTAATCGACACGAAGCAGATACCGATACCCCTTTTTATACATGTATACATCAACTGACAATCACGAAATCAAACCCGTTTTGCATCGTGGACCAGTGGTCCCCATCAGACATGGATCATCACCGAGCGCTTGCACTGGCAGCAGCAAAAGCGTCGTCTATTTCACATGTCTCTAGCCTGATTTCTGACAATTCTTGCTCTGCCCCTGCCCTTCCTTGCGAAAGCCTGTTTGAAAAAAAAAAAAAAAAAAAAGGTGCTGTGAGGTTGGGTGAGGGGTATCATGAGCTCCCATGAGCCTGTCAACTATATTCCTATTAAACGCTGAAATGCAAGGTGATGAATGATGAAAGAGAAAAAAAAAAACGGTCGAGATCAAACTGGCTGAAACACGGCGATTTCAACTTTGCCTTTTGCCGATATCCTCGACCATCAGACCGAGTTCACTGACAAAGTCGTCAAGACCTGTGTCAATTGGCTCGCCGAGGAAATTTGTGACCGCCACAGGTATATCCGAACCACGAGCAGTCAGAATTGGAGCCGTAGTACCCGCTCCTCTCATTTGATGAGCGTCTGCTGATTTCAGGGCGTTGTCTTCCACGCTATGTCGTGGTAGGCTGTATCTTTGGAGCGCCAATGCTTCACTCGCGGGCATGTCCTCCGACGGAGATGGATACGACAGATAGTCTCCGTCTGTGTTTGATAGCATGTCCTCGGAGTCGTCGGAATCGTAGCAGTATGTCGATTCACCCACAAGAGACCGTGGTGACATTGGCGCGGTAAACGTAGTGGATGATAGGGCCGAGGACCAATCACTTTGAGCAACCTCGTTGGTTTCCAGCTCAGACAACCGGGGGACTTGTTCCCGAGCATCACATTTGCCGGTCAGTGTCAAAGAGCTGGAGTTTGCAATTTCTCGAGAAAGGGTACATGTGCTACCGGAGCGCTGGGCGGGGAACGGCGATAGGCCAATTCCAGACAACCGAGTTTCCGAAACAGCTGATGTATCAGAGTTGTTGTCATCGTCGAGTTTACTTGGGACGTTCAGGGAGGATACGCCACTGACGGCATGTTTCGATGGCGGAGCGTCGTCTGCCAGAAATCGTCGCAAAGACTCGGGAGAAACATGTCTGGTACGCCTTCTTTCCAGCAAGAAGGGTGGTGACGTGCTGTCACATAACATCCTCTCCCCTGGTTGCGTTTCCACGTTTCTCCCGAAAAATCGTTTCCACGATGGCCCAACAGATTCGGATCGGCCCTTGGCGTGGTGCTGTAACAGAGAGGAGGCCGAGCCTAGGCGGGGAATGGCAGGAGAAGCCAGTGCGCTAGGCAGCGGAACAGGAGTGACAAATCGAGCCTGGGGATCCATCGTCATGTATGCTTCTTGGCGGAGTGAGCTGACAGACGCGCTGCGTGATCTCAAAGTCTGCTGGATGGGTATGTAAAGAGTATTCACAGTCTGTCCAGGTAAATAGGGACAAGCCGTTGTTGAAGGTTGTGCAGCATCATGCGTCTCTGTCGAGCCATCTATCTCATACTATTGTACAAGGGTGAGTACAAGGGTGAGAGAAAGGGCTGATGTTTTGGCCTTGACGTCCCCGACTTACATAGTAGTAATACGTGCGGCCCATTCTTAAACCCCCATGCCGGCTTGGCTGGGCAGTGTCGGATTCGGCTCGGGATGAGATGCCTTTGAAAGAGTAGCATCCTCTCCATTGACCGCGTCCACGTCGTGTGTCGTGCTTCATGGGGTACCACGTGGAAAAGTTGTCCCACGAGCCAATCAGCTGCACTGTTTTAACAGATGCATCAGTTTCACTGCGGACTCATGTCAGTTGTGCCTTCACAAGGAGAAGGGCGGCTTTGGAATGTTGCCAAGATGAAAACAAAAACAAGAGCACGACGATGAGGCAGACGCAAAGAGCTAGCCACATGCAGCGCGTGAACAAAAAGGACGGACTCACAATAAAAACGTGACCAAAGTCGTTGCAGGATCCATTTTCAACCCAGGTCAAATGACGGCTGCATGTTCGCATGCACGCAGAAACTAGAGATTGCTTTTTTCGCCTGGGGATATCGGCCACTGGCCCAGGTGAATGCGCCGACGGAGGGCGCCGACGGAAAGCGCCGACGAACCGTTGAAATGAGGCGGGCAGACAAAGGAATATCGCGGATGACGGGGCACTTAGCAGTCGTAACGTAACGGTTGATGTAAAAGATGGAACAAGAAGCCGCGCGCAGCAGGGGAGAGGGCGTGTTGAAGAGGGGAGAATGATGTTGGCAAGTCATAAAGTAAACGGCCGGTGGTATGTGACGGTCGAGTGCATCGAAGATGGGCTCTGCGGTTCAGCCGTCGCGTGGAGGGCAGTTGGAGGGTCGGAGTGTTGGCCGGCTTTGTCTCGCCTTTGTCCTTCCTTTGTCCTGCCTTTGTCCTGCCTTTGTCCTGCCTTTGTCCTGATAGTACGCCCGAGAGACGGAGAGACGGAGACGTCCCGGCCGGTAGTTTATAAGGATGCGAGCGGAACCAGGCTGCTCCGCAAATGCAATGCAATGTCATGTAGTATTCATGAATGAGACATGACATCCCCAGATTTTCCAGATTTTCCAGACTTTCCACTGCCGCACGTAAAAACGCACACTCTGTCTTCTCCAACACCCAGAGCCCAGAGGGAAGGAGCGGCCGAAACGCTAGGAAGGAGCGTTCATGGCGCACCTGCTCGGCTCCAGCCCCCATCCAGCTGGACCAGCTGGACCAGCTGGAAATTATTCCCAAACGGTCTGGGCACTCCTGACTCCTGAGTCCTGAGTCCTGACTCCCGAGTCCCGAGTCCTCCCACTCTCTGAGTCTCTCTCTCGAGTCTAGCCTAGCGCCCGCTAGCACGACTCGTCAGACTCATTCCCCGATGGACGACGGATGACGATGGACGGATCCGAGTCACGCTGATTGGACGCATCATGGGCCTGGCGCGCCAAGTGCGGGTGGAAAACGCCTAGCGGGAAAGTCGTGGGCCATGGTGCCAGGTGCCAGGTTGGGTGGGCTGACGAGGGCCTCGATAGGGCAGAGGGCGGAAAAAAAAAAAAAAAAAAAAAAAAAAAAAAAAAAAAAAAAAGGGACATCTCGATGGTCCGCCAAGATAAGGATGCTTGGCGACCCACGAGGCTCGGATTCATCATCATGGAACATTCTGTGTTCGATTCGAGTACGAGGGGCTGCGCAGCGCAGCGCAGCGCAAATGCTGTGCGTCCCGAGACGGAGGAGACTGACGACACCCGGCGTACGGGATGAGTCGACCCGTGAGCAGAGAGACGCGTAGGTAGGTAGGTACCTAGGTAGGTAGGTACTGCCTAAGATCATGCATGTACATTCTGTATGATGACTCGTCCACGTCGTTTTGCTGTCATGCACTTTTGCCCATCCCCGCCCGCCGCACATGTGCATCATCATTTCAGCCATGAACAGCCGTCGCCCGATGCAACACCGGGATTTTCGTATCCTCTGCATTTTCTTCATGTAGCCAGGCCATGCGGACGAGTCCATTTTCGCTTCAGGCCGAGACATGCTACATTAGTTGCACCTGGTATGTACATTGCTGCACGGCTGCGCGGTCGCACGGCCACCAAGACGGGTCCCCCGCCTGGCTGATGTGGCACGTACCTTCGAGTAGGATGCATGTATGTCTCGTCTCGTCTCGTCGGGTGCTTCATCACCGGAAAAGAAATCTGCAATCCGATAAGGCAAGTCACTGGTTAGTAATGAGCAATAACAGCACCTTATCAGCGAACCACGCATCTCTCTCTCGACAAACAATATTTGCTCCCCGTCGACCCTCTCGGAATCCCCTCAACAAAGCCGACATCAACTTTTTTTTTTTCTTTTTTTTTTTCTTCAAAGAGCATTGTACCCAATCGTCAGGAGAGACATCTCATCCAAATCCCGCGCATACATAATCAAAACATATACATCCCCAACAAAGGGGGACCATCATTATCGCCACCACGTGCAGCAAGGGCAGTTGTGACGCTTCCTATAGTATCCAACTGGCTGGCCACTCCTTTCCTGTCTTCTTCTTTTTCTCTTTCTTCTTTCTTCTTTGTTATCTTTCACCGTCTTCTTTTTTTTTTTTTTTGGTATCTTCTTTCTTTTTAATCTTCAATCTTGTCTCCTCGAAAAGTATAATTTACGTTTTTTATAATGCACTATTTGAAACAGAGTACAGTACAAGCTACGTGTATACTACAAGACGGGCAAGGGAGAAAAAAAAAAAAAAAAACCAACACCTGCCCCATGTTCTCCCAAGCCTTCCAGCCCTCCCTTCCCGATCCTAAAACCGCGAGCAGCCATCGTACGCGTGTAAAGGAAACCGTCAAGAGGTTTCCCGTTAATTATAAAAAAAAAAGAACAGGAAAATAGAAAGAGATGATGACTCCACCAACCACTTGAGCCAGTTTCATCAACGAACGAAAGCTGATTGCATCAACGCAGAATACGAGCCAGCAAGAGATTTTCTTCTTCTTCTTCATCATCTTTTTTTTTTGTATTTTATTTGGCCTGCCTAGTCCTTTGTTGCTAGGTAATGTGTGAAAATCAAGAGCCAAGATAAAAAGTCTTTCTTACAAGAGCGCAAAATCCTCACGGACTGACCTTCTTTCTGATCATGCGGTCTTGTCTTAAATAACCACATACTTTGTGGGCAAGCAGCAAAAGGGCCAGCCTTTTTTTGTGCCGTTGCGTCCATGGAGAATTAGTATGTGGGAAAGTTATTAAGATATTATGCGGCTCGTTATTTGCGTGCGTTCGCCATCAGAACTAGGGCGCACTGCATTTTTTGGTGTCATTCCCAGTGATGGCATGATTGGTGAACGAATGGGGCAAAGGATAAAAAGACCCGAAAAGAGGAAGGGAAAGGGAAACAAAGTCAACGCCAATTGGTGTGAGGCTCCAGGAAAACAAAATCATTGATTGGAGAATGCTGAACTCGAGTGAAGCAGGTGGCACTGCCTGTCAGCGCAGTGAATACTATGCCGTCTACTTCGCCCTTTCCGTTCGCTTCTTGTCGGCGAGTCTGTCCGTTCGAGGACCTTTGTATTTGGTGCCCAGAATGGAGTCCCAGAAGGTAAAGAATGGCTGTGAAAAGTTGGTCTTGATGCCCCAGGTTTGGTGATGGATATCATGATATGCGGCGTTGTTCGACGTCATGAGCTGCAAGGGATCCCAAGGAAATGCGTAGCCGCAGTGGTCGTCCACGGTTTTGAGGGTGGAAAATGCGAAAAAGCAGGTGCCCTGTCGGAGAGTCATCCCGGTGAGCTTGAAAGCAATGCCGGCACCAAGCGTGTCTAACAAGAAGCCCTCGAGCGGGTGGTTGTACAATGCACCGTAGGCATATGGAACGTAGAGCCGGTGGTGTCGGGAGTGAAACGTAGCTGTTTCCGCGGTTTAGCGTCATTGCTTTGGTGGCGGCGCAAAAGGAACAAGAGAGGAAAGCGTGGGAGAAGAACAAGAGTAGTCAACGGTGAACGGGGGTCGGGGTTGAACTCACTATACAGCCATCGATTCATGTGCATCAACCGATGGAGGAAATACTGCCAGGAATCAAGGATAAAGACGGCCACGAAGAACTGAAGGGCCGGAATGAGGATGTGGTAGACAGCCCTCGCAGCAGCCAATTCCCAGGGAGCAAATGACGGCCCAGCAGACGCGGCAGTGGAGAGGAACGGATAATATCCTCCTGCCAGGGCTCCGGCCAGAAGAGGGTGCGTCGCAGACATGTTCTTCGAAATGGCGGTGGCGTTGAGCCCAAACAAGCCGAGCAGCCCGGGCAGCAGGCGCTGCGCAAGTCGAAGTCTTGTCGCCCAGACGGCGACATCGTAGTCGACCTTTCCGATCACTTGCGGGGGTTCGGACACGGCCAGAAAGAAGCCGGTGACGATCTGAATAATCTGCTGGATGACGACATCGCGGGCTACCTGGAATCGAGAGGCGTGATTTCGTCGCAGGATCTCCTCGGGTGTGTGGAGGCGATATTGGGGGAAGAGGTCGAGGGTATCGATGAGATGGAAAATGAGCGACATGACCCAATAGACAATGACTGGCAAGACGAGCGATAGCCAAAAATCGGATATCCAGGGCAAGACATCGCCTTGGGAGGCGAGGCTGTATGACGGCAAGGGCGGCAGGGTCGAATCGAGAAGAGAGTGGTTTGTCATGGCGAGGAGCGGAGAGGCGTTGTTCTTTGTCGTGTTCACCATAGCCGTGGTGGCGCGCGGTCCGCTTGAGACGATCTGAATCCAAGTTTTGTGATTTTTCGAAGAATGCCTGCGGGCACGGCAACCGCGTTGGGGGGGGGGGGGGTGGAGGGTTTCAAGTCGCAAGATCGGAGAATGACGGGGCCGCGAGGCTGGTTTAAAAACGGCAGACAGACCAGTGAGGCCACTGGCCACTGTGACCCAGGCAGGACTTGAATCGAGTGGGATCAAGAGCCAAAGAAATTAATCAAAAAGTAGGGTGGGGGAGTTATTGGCAAGGGGGCTTCTCGGAGCGACGGAGGCCGGTGCTGCTCCTGGTTCGGTCACAGTGAGAGGCTGAGGGAGGCAAGCCCCGGGCACATGAGAGACTCGAGAGTCAACAGGCTATGGTTGCCGGTGAAGACGACGATCCGGGAACGGGACGGGCGGGGACGGAAAGCAGATGTGCTCGACGGCGTGGTGACTTAGCAATAAGGGGGTGAGAGAGGTTTTTGGAAGACTGGCGAAGTGGCGTGGGCGGCGCGGCAGTCGTGTCAGACACTCGGACGCTCGGACTTGGGACGAATGACAAGACGGAGTGCAGTGTTGCTGCCACCTGGTACAGTGTACATGGAGGTACTTGGGCATCCGACCATTCCCGCCCATCGTGTAGGGTACTCCGCCGCACCACAGGTACCTCGAGGCCGCCCCCGCCGCGGTACCTGCGCACCTGGAACTGGGCCTGCAGGTTCTTCTCATCGTCGTGCGTCGTCGTACCGGGGTATCAGGTCCGGCAAGCGGGTTCAATCAGCCCACTGGGACCCACTGGCCATCAACCTCCAAGTCTGCAAAAACAAGCTGGCTCATGATGAAGCGGCGAATCAGCCGAATCAGCCGAATCAGCCCATCATGGACAGCATTCGTGTGCCTTTTATGATTACAAAAAACGTGCAACACGCGTCTTAAACTTCTGGACAATAATTCGAGCAGCGTCTGGCTCTTGCGCGAGCGCATCGAGCCCCAATGAGAAGCCGACAGTGAAAATCTTCAGAAAAGCATCGCATCGTCATGCCAGACTCCAAGTGCATGAAGGATCAAGTCCACCACTAATTTGCAGAGCGGCGCGCTGTTATCGATATGAGACGTCACTTCACAAGCACCCAAGCCGAGGAAAAAAAAAAAAAAAGAAAAAGAAAAACCCAAACCAACCAACCAACCAACCAACCAACCAACCAATCGACTTGCCAAAACCCCACTCTCCACTGCAGACGCAGCCACTCAGAGCCAGAGAAGAGACCCCTCCTTTATCCTACGCCACTAACTTTCCAGTTTCCACTCAATCTCGACTTTACGATTTCTCCTTGCTTTTCCGTCTCTCACCATCTAAACCTCCTCCAGCCGACCTGATACGCCCCCCCCCCCCCCCTTCCTTCCTTCAAGCCGTCAACATGATTATTTTCAAGGTGCGTGTTCGAGATAACCGACATTTTTTTTTTGCTCGGATCAGACTCCCAGGGCTGCGTACCTCGCCATATGCACATTTGCCACGGCCCGAGCAGGCTCTGCTGCCCCGCGAACCACCCAGCATTTTTTGGTGCAGGCGCAATCAATAGACTTGCTTTTACTGACGGCGCAAAATCTCTGCAGGACATCCTCACCGGTGACGAGATCATCTCCGACTCGTACGATCTCAAGGAGGTCGATGGCATTGTCTACGAGGCTGACTGTGCCATGATCACGGAGGAGGCCGTCCAAGTTGGTACGTTTTCACCAACCCCGCTGCAATCGATATCCATCGCACACCCTGCTCTCTCGGCACGACTGCTCTGAAAGCTTTGGCCTACTAACCCGGAATACTCAGACACCGGCGCCAACGCTTCCGCCGAAGGAGGTGACGAGGATGGACCCGAGGACCAAGCCGTCAAGGTCAACAACATTGTCCACTCTTTCCGTCTCCAGAGCACTTCCTTCGACAAGAAGGGCTATCTCGCTTACCTGAAGGGTATGTTCTCTGTCCTGTGAACACAAACAGCCTTGCATTCTTTTTGCCCTGCAGGGGAAGAGGGTGCCGCAGTGCCCACCGATCGCTTACAATGTATTGTTTTCTTAGGCTACATGAAGGCTGTCAAGGCTGAGATGCAGAAGCGAGACGCTTCCCCCGAGGAGATTACTGCCTTCGAGAAGGGCGCCCAGGGCTACGTCAAGGAGAAGCTGCTGCCTAACTTCAAGGATTTCGAATTCTACACCGGCGAATCCATGAACCCCGATGGCCTGTATGTGTTTCTTTTCTTTTGTTGTTCCATCAGCTGCGCTCCAACAAATTTGTGAAATATTTGCTCGGAGTGCTGCCCATCCGCCAGTATCTATTCATGCTAATTACTCACCTCACAGTGTCGTCCTTCTCAACTACCGTGAGGATGGAACTACCCCTTATGTCGTCGTCTGGAAGCACGGCCTCAAGGAAATGAAGGTTTAGGCGGTTCGAGGCTGAAAAAAAATAAAATCTGCAAATGAGACGTTTCATGGACGAAGGCCACGATTTAGAAGATTCAAAGCTAGGCACCTAGTTGGTACTTGAGTAAAGTGCGTCTGTCCAGCACGTGGCGTACGTCTGTACCGAAAGCAGGCCTTACAATCCAGTAATTGCAATTCCTTGGCTGTGGCCTATTCGCCATCTGTGGGTGCCTTTTGAAAAAGATGCGCCATCCATGGGCTGCGAAGTCGCTGTCTACACGAACACTTTTTTCCACCACCCATCTTGAGATGCCCAACATAGATGATCTTTGGGGGCACTGGCTCTACAACCTCACGTATATATGCCATGTTCAAAAGTCTTATGGCCGAAGAAAACAACAAAACGCCAATATGCTAGCTAGGCTGTACTCGTTATGAAAGCCCAAAACAAAACCAGGAAAAGAAAAAGGAAGGAAAAAAAAAGGAAAAAAAAAAAAGGCGGGGCAGATACTGATGATGAGGAAAACTGGCAGCTTCTCAAAAGGCTGGTCTCGTGGACACGGGAATGGGTGGTGGAAGCGACCCGTCCTCATCAGCTGCTAGTGTGAAAGTAGAATTCGCCGGCGCAGCTGCAAGACCAGGCTTCTTTTTGGGAGGAGGCGGCGGCGGCGGCGGCTTCTTCTTCCCAGCTCCTCCCGACGTGGCGGACGCCGGCGCCGGGGTGTTCTCAAGGGGGGACCCTGTGTAGGCGCTGCTGACCTTGTCCATCAGACTGTATTTTTGATTCAGGCTGTTGGCCGTTCTGACCCCGGAGGCGACTTGTTCTCCGTGACGCTGCCGGAAGTTGTTGGCTGTGCTGGCAGCTGCCCTGGCATCGGAGAAGGAGACGGACGACGGGTTCTTGTGAAAGTCGGAGGCTGTCTTGAGAGCAGCCTGCTTCTGGGCCCAGGTTGTGCCTTGGGCGGGAGGCTCCTGAGCAGACGGGGCCGGCGATGAAGTCCCCATTTTGGCAAATCGACCCTGGAGCTCATTGACCTGCGGTGTCCATTTTCCAGCTCCGGATCCGGCTGAGGGTCGCGCTGCTGCTGCAGGAGGAGGAGGATCTGAAGAGCCGGAAGTCGCAGCTCCTCCGCGACCGATTCCCAATGCCGGCACCGAGACACCCGCGGCGCCGAGTCGATGAACAGAAGCCCCATTGAGCAAACCATGGCCTCTTTCGTCCCCGGCTTGTGAGCTCGTAGCACCTCTCGGAGGCAACCTCGGAGGCAGGCTCGGCGGAACAGCCTTGGACGCAGGTGCCGTCCTCGATACCTCGCCGCTGTACGGCGGAGGACTCCTGCCATCGGCGCCATGCCGTCTCGGTGGTGTCTCCAGGGGGTCAGCTCTCGGATCCACGTACGTTGAGGGACTCGGAATCACTTTGCGCTGCGTCGACACCGGCGGAGGAGGACCCGGCGCCGACCCAGGACCGGTGCGCCTCGGCGGCGGCGCAAACGAGGCCGGGTCTTTGAGCTCCGTCAGCGGACGGGATACATGGCCCGAGTAGTCTGCCGAAGCGGCGTCTTTGTTGCGGCCCATCAGGCCGGACTGGGGGACGTCAGGCACCGTCAGCTAGTCTGCTCATGACGAATTTGCAAGAAGGGATGTCTATTTTGGACGGTGACGCACAACGGAGCCCCTGATGGAGGTGCCCGACTTCTCTGGGTGCCAACCATTCTTGACGATGTCCTTGAAGCCAGACATGATGGCGCGTGGTGCCAATGTGGGAGAAAAAAAAAAAAAAAAGGACAGCTGGGTGGCTGGCACGCAACGTGAATGAATGCTGCTTTCGTCCCTTCCACACTGCTTTCCCAAAAGATCACAGACGAGAATTGCTGAAAGAAAAGGGAAAGCCTGCTGGCACAGCCACGCAAAAGGGGCCGTTGACAGTCGGTTCGGCAAGTTGAGGAAGGAGGTGGGGTTTTTAGTTGACGTAAGACGTGGGGCAGCCCGGGCAGGTGCGATGGGGATGGGATGTGGGTGCGTGCCCGGATGCCGCCGTCACTCCAGGAGTTCCCGTCCAGAAGCATCCGCGCGGCGCGGCGCGGCGCAAAAACGCGTCGCGAGCCGCATCGTGTGGCCACGAGCGCAGCGCACCGCACCGCCAACTCTCAAACCATGACGGCTCCGAATGACGCCGACTATGACCTCCTCACCGAGCACTTTGGCTATCCGCCCGTGGTACGTGCGCATCATGCAAGAGATGCTCGATGACGGAGCATGCTTCTGTTTCTCTTGTCGGGAAAAAAAGAAAAAAAAAAAAAAAAAATGATGACCAGATTCTAACCCAGCCAACCCCGCGCAGTCACTCCTCGACGACATCATCAACACGGTCAACGTGCTTGCGGACCGGGCCCTCGATTCCGTCGAGCGCGTGCTGCTGTCTCTGCCGCCGTCGAAGCTGGGCTTCAAGCCGGCCAAGTCCAAGTCCAAGTCCAAGGACAAGGATGCCGCCAGCAGCAACGGCAACGGCAACGGCCACGGCCACGGCCACGGCCACGACGACAAGAGCTCGGCGTCGCCCGAAGAAGCAGCCGCAGCAGCCGCCAAGCTCGAGATCGAAAACGGCACCCACCAGCTGGAGACGCTCCTCAACGCGGCGATCGACAAGAACTTTGACATCTTCGAGCTCTACACCATGAACAACATCCTGACCATTGACAGCAAGGCGCGGCCGTACATCAAGCTGTCGCACTACCAGGGACTGGACCTGTCCAGGCACCCGGACAGGCCGACCATGGGCAGCATCACCGAGCTGAGGCGGCGGCTGCAGGCCAGCCAGAAGCTGCACGTGGCGCTCGAGGCCGAGAGGCTGAAAAACGACGTGCTGTTGCGGAAACTGAGCCATGTGCTGGGCATGCCGGATGCTGGAGCGGGGGGGCAGGCAGGAGAGGGAGAAGGAGGAGGAGGAGGAGGAGGAGGAGGAGGAGGAGGAGGAGGAGGAGGAGGAGGTGAAGGGGAGGTGAAGAAGGAGGAGTCTGACGCGGCGGGCAGTGCCCGGGAGGACAAGCCCGATGGCCAAGTACTAGCCTTCCTGCGTGATAAGGCCACGCTGGAGCAAGGCGGCACGGACAAGCCCATCACCACGACCGCCGACTTCACCCTCTCACAGCTGCAGTCGCTCCGGTCCCTCTCCTCCTCCCTGAGGGCGCTCCTCCCCCGGCTCCAGTCGGCCGAGAACGGCGCAGACGGCGCGGACGCCGCCAACGCCAAGCCTTCCTGGCGGCGCCAACGAGCAGAGTACATCGAGGGCGCCTCGCGCAAGTACCTCGAGCGGTGCGTCGGCCTCGACCTCGGACCCCAGGGCGAACTGCGCGACGGCGAGTGGCCGGGCGGTGGGGGTCCATCCGCGGCCAAGACCGAGGTGGAGGGCCTGGAAATGGTGTCGTCCATGTTGGGGGCCAGAGCGGCGGCGGAGTCGCACGATGCGGGTGGTGAGGCTGGCGACGACGACGACGACGACGACGACGACGACGACAACACCATGGACGAGTCTTGATCTTTCCTTTCTTTTTTTCAAGAAGAGAAATCAAGATGATGCGAGCAACGGACTTGTGGTGGTGGGGTGTCAGAAGTCTGTGTAGGGGGATGGCTAGAAGGACATTGTGACGCTGCCCTGTCGTACTGTACATTGTATTGAATTGTCTTGCATTTGTTGTGCAGTGTTATGAGTGAGTGAGTGAGTGTGGGAGTGATGGAGCGTTGTGAGTAAGTGTCTGTAAGTATATATAGTGTGTACACAGTTTGAGTGTGTAAGTGCAGTATAAATGGTGTCTTTCTCATATCCCCCAGCCCGGATTCACCCCCCCAGGCCACGAGACCCACGTCCGGCATCTCCATCTGCCCATCTGCCCATCTGCCCATCTGCCCATCTGCCCATCATCTACCCATCTACCTCTCCCACAACAAAAACCTCCCATCTACCCCCCCCCCCCCCCCCC
>SRQA01001089.1:0-12871 GCA_018360365.1 Claviceps citrina
ATAAGGTTTATTAATAGTTTTTAAAAATAATAAGTAAAATAAAAAATAAGGTAAATATATTATAAGGTTAATATTACCTCAGTATAAATACTTCATTATTAAGTAAATATAAATTAAAAAGAAAACTTACTTATATTTTTATAAAAGAAACTTACTTATACTTTAATAGCTAGTAGCTTTATTAATATAAATAAGTAATAATTTAAATAAAAGTTATAAGTATTCCCTAATTACTTAGCTAAGACTTTACTTATATTATAATAGCTAGTAGCTTAATTATTATAAAGAAATATTATATTTAATTTAAATATATTTTTTTAAAAAAAGTAATTATTTTTATTAATAACTAACTTAGGGGCTATTATATAAGTATTTACTAAGCTTTAAATAACTTACTTAATATATATAATAAAAGTATTCCCTTACTATAACTAGTACTTTTTTAAAACTTATTTAAAAATTTATAATATAGTAAATTTTACTTAATAAAGGGTTTACTTAAACTTATTTAAAAAACTACTAACTTATAAGTTTTATTTAGTAAGGGGTTTATTTATTTATAAATCTTACTTAGTAAAGGGGTTTACTTAAACTTATTTAAAAAGCTACTAATTTATAAGTCTTACTTAGTAAAAAATTTACTTATTTACCCTTTTCTTTACCTTTCTTTAAAGCTAAGGTAATAGTTAATAGTAATGATAGCTAATATTTTTTTCTTAGTTAGGACTAATTTAATACTTTATTACTTTAAAACTTATCTTAGTAAACTTAGTTAAGAATAAAAGATTAAATAGTAGTAAAGGCTAGATGTTTTTCTTTGTTAGGAATAATTTAATACTTTATTATTTTAAAACTTATTTTAGTAAACTTAGTTAAGAATAAAAGGTTAAATAATAGTAAAGGCTAGGTTCTTTTTTTAGTTAGGAACAATTTAATACTTTATTACTTTAAAACTTATTTTAGTAAACTTAGTTAAGAGTAAAAGGTTAAATAATAATAAAGGCTAGGTTCTTTTTTTAGTAAGGAATAATTTAATACTCAGTTACTTTAAAACTTATCTTAGTAAACTTAGTTAAGAATAAAAAGTTAAATAGTAATAATAGCTAATGCCTTTTTTCTTAGTTAGGGATAGTTTAATACTTATTTACTTTAAACCTTATATTAGCAAACTTAGTTAAAAGTAAAAAGCTTATAAGGTAATAATAGCTATAATAGCTAATATTTTATACTTAGTTAGAAAGAGTATAAGGCTTATATACTTTAATTTTATTTTAGTTAAAAGTAAGAAGTCTAGGAGATAAAAATAATAATAATAGCTAATTTCTTTTTCTTAGTTAGAAATAGTATAAAGCTTATATACTTTAACCTTATTAGTAATTATAATTAAGAATAGGGGTTATAGCTAACCTAATATAATAGTTTATAAAGTTAAGTAAGTTAAATATTATAAAGGCTTATACTTACTTATTAGCTAGCTTTTACTTTAAAGTAAGGTTCTTATAGTTAGTAGTAAGTTCCTTAAATATATAAATATAGTCTTACTTAATATAAATATATATTAACTAAATAGTAAGTATATAGCTTATTTAATTATTATGCCTTTAATTTATTACTTAGTAAAAATCTTAATTATTAAAAATAACTTATTTAAAGTAAGTAAGCTTTAACTATATATAAAATATATAACTTACTTAAATATAAAACCTTTAATTTTTTATACTTAGTAAGGATTCTAAATATATTATAAATAGCTTATTTAAAGCTATTAAGCTTTAACTATATATAATATATATAGTTTACTTAAATTATAAAGCTATTAATTTTTATTACTTAATAAAAATCTTAAATGTATTAAAAATAGCTTATTTAAAGCTAGTAAGCTTTAATTATATATAAAGTTTATAGCTTACTTAATTATAAAGCCTTTAATCTTTATTTTATAATAAGAATTTAAATATATTAAAAGTAGCTTATTTAAAAATAAAAAGCTTTAATTATACATAAAAAGTATAGCTTACTTAATAGTAAAGCTTTAAATTTTTTATAAGAAATATATTATGATTTTAAAGTAATTTCTTAAAAGTATATAAAGTAGCTTACTTAAAGCTAGTAAGCTTTAAACTATATATTAAGAAAGTAGCTTACTTAGTTACTAAGCTTTTAATTTATAATAAAATATAAATAAGTTTATTATTTATAATAAAGTCTTAAAAGTATTAAAAATTACTTATTTAAAGCTAATAAGCTTTATTTATATATAAGGTAATTAGCTTACTTAATTATAAAATCTTTTAGGTATAATAAAGTATATATAAGTTTATTTAAAGCTAGTAAGCTTTAATTATATATAAGAAAAGTAGCTTACTTAATTATAAAGCTTTTTAATTTTAAATAAAATATATATAAGCTTATTTAAAGCTAATAAGCTTTAATTATATATAAAGAAAGTAGCTTAGCTATAATATAATTATATATATAAATCTTTTATTTATTTAGTAATAATTATAAAAGTATATAAATTAATTTATTTAAAGCTAGTAAGCCTTAAAGCTTCTTTAGTTTTAATAAAATATATATAAATTTATTATTTTTTATAACTTTTTTTAAAAAATAATAAACTTAGCTTACTTAAAGCTAATAAGCTTTAAAGCTTTTTTAATCTTAATAAAATATATATAAGTTTATTATTCCTAGTAAAGCTCTTAAAAAGTATAATAATAAGCTTATTGAATATTAATAAGCTTTAACTATATAATATAAAAATTACTTATTTATTTTAAGTAAAGTTTATAAAAGTAATAAATATAGTATATTTAAAGGAAGTAAGCTTTAGCTATATAAAAAAAGTAGCTTACTTAATTATAATACCTTTACTTATAATAAAATATATATAAGTTTTATTTAATATTAAGAAGCTTTAATTATATTAAAAAAGTACTATTAATAAAGGTTTTTAATAGTAGGTTATAAGAATTTTTAAGGTTTTTAAAGTTATTACTTTTACTTAGCTTATTTAACTTAATTATTTACTATTGTTAGCTTACTTTAAAGGAAATACTTAGTAACTAATTAAATATAAGGCTAAATCTAAGTTAAGTTATAAGTTTTTATATAAGTTTATTATTATTTTTATAAATTTATTACTTATATATATAAAATTAGGTTAAGGCTATTATACCTTCCTTAGTTTAATAATTTAGTAAAAAAAAAAGAATTAAAATTATTAGGGGTTAATTTAAAAATACTAAAGTAAAAGATATAAAAAAGTTATAATAAACTAAAAAGTAAGTTATAATATATAACTATATTAATTCTTACCTCTTATTTATATATAGTAAAGGCCTTTAGTATATATATTATAAGTTATATACTCTTAGCTAGGGCGCTAGTTAGGCGCCGCAAGCTAGCACGCTTATGCATTGTCCTTGTTAGCCTAAGGCAACCTCTTTGGCCCTTCGGTCCTGTCAGGGATACTGTACCAGGCACTTACTACTGGACGGTACTATTGCCAAAGTACCTGGAGGCCGGCGGTCAGGTACAACCGTGCAAGGTACGGGAGTGAGAGGGGCCGTGGGAATCGCCCGAGGTTGCCGCCGTCGTCACTATTACTGCCTACTAGGTACTAGGTAGTGTTGGGAGGCCAAGAATGGTCGACGTTATTACCCCTCTTTTGGAGCAAATTTTCCACTTGGCAATATCACTTATTAGCTCCTTCTAATTTTGCAAGTTTAGAGCCTTCTTTATAATTATATTATTCCTTTACTTCTTAGTAGGCTTTTTGCTCTTATTATAATAATTTAATTCTTAGTCTTTGTCTTATATTAGTCTTTTCTAGCAACCACGCTAGGAGTGCTGCATTATTGTTTTCTTTTCGTAATTATTGTAATTTCTGTCTTTGTTAGGATTCTGTGAATTCCCTGTCTTTTCTTAGTTATTTAACTACTTTGTTTCTTTGGCTATTTAAAATAGTTAATTAGTGCCTCTCCTTTTACGCTAGATTCCACGTAAAATACTTATAATTTTAAGTCTTAAAGCACTTTAATTTTTTGCTTTAACTTAGATACTTTGTCTAAGGATTCTATTAAGCTAGTCTTAGTAAATTATAAACTATACTAGGACTCCTTATAAGCCTCTAAAGACCTTAGAAGGTTCCTTAAGTCCTTACTAGTTCTTACCTCTGCTTCCTTTAGTAAAGCTATTACTTTTAAATTCCTTATTTCTTATTATAAAGCTTTACTTAAAGTATTAAGTAAAATAATAAAATATAAACTCCCTTCCCCCTAAGATATTAGGACTTTTAATAGTAGCTCTATAGCTAGTAGATAGCTAACAAAGCTATAGTAGTCTTTTAAGTCTATTAATAAGGGCAAATTACCTAATTCTAGTGTTTTTATCTAAGCTATTAATATAGCTCTTAAGGGAGCTACTACTACCTTTATAAATAGCACTAAGAACCTTTAAGCTATTATTTTTAGAGCTAAGTCTAAAATTACTACTAAGGAAGACTCTACTACTTTATAGCGTTTTCTTAAGGAGCAATACTTATCTAAGGTTATTAATAAGGAAATTAAAGCTATTACTACTAACCTTGCCTAAGGTCCTAATAAAGCCTTAGCTACTTATTTTACTTAAACTCTTAGTATTTTATATTATACTAGAGGCTAAGATAAGCCTCTAGTTAGGAATCCCCCTCTATCCCTTATTAAAATTTATACGCTTAAGGACTTTATTTATTAGTTTATAAAAGGCCTTAAAGATTATACTCTTATATAAGAAGTAATTAGCTAGAATGCCTTATTTATAAATAGTCTTTGTAAAGCATAGGAAACTATCTAATAGGCTGCTATAATCCTTAAAGCAAAGGCTAGTTTAGCTTAAAGCACTACTTATAATGCTAAAATTATAATAATAAAGAAGCTTATTAAGAACTCTAGTAGTTGCTTTACTAATAATACTATTTCTTATACTTTTAATCTTCTACCTTCTTTCCTAGAAGCTTTAAAATTAAGTAGCGCTCCTTAGGTACTTATTAAGACTCTTTATTCTTAATTATAGCCTTCTTTTGCTCTGCTATTAAATTTAATAATAGCTTTATTAGATTTAAAGAAAAAGGCTAATAAGAAGACTAATACAAAGACTAATAAGTCTGCTAAGAATAAGGAGAATACTGCTATTATCCCTACTACTAATTAGCCGCAAATTAGCAACCTCCCTAATGCTAATTTGCCTCTATATAATTAGAACTAGAATGCTTAGTAGTAACTATAGTGGACTTAGCCTATCTTCTAGTAGCCTTAATAGAATTAGTAAAATCCCCTATATGTTTAGTAACCTTTAACTTAACATAATAATGCTTATAAGGGCAGGCAGCCTTATAAGTCCTAGCAGCCGCTAAAGCTAGCATTAGAGTCTAAGAATTTATATATTAATAAAACTATGCCTCTTCCCTATAGTAGCATTTACTTTAAGTATAGTAATCTGTTATAGACTAGCCCTATTGCTACTGCTAATAGGCGTTGGAATACTATTAAAAGATATAAAGAGAAAGGAAGGAAAGGTAATATAAAGACCTTGTTATGCCCCCTTTATACCCTTGCTATAAATACCCCCCTATTATTATATATAAGCCCTATATGTAAGGCAAGGTGTGTATAACTACTAATACATACTTATATTAGCCTTATATTAGGTAAAGCTTAATACTATTATATAGCCTTCTACCCTAGGCAGTAGCTATACTATATAAACACTACTTATATAAAAGCGCTAGGTTAGTAAGAAAAAGCTATAGGTAAGTAAATTAATAAATAAAATATCCTTATTATATTTATAGTTACTAGGAGATAAGTATAAACACTATTAGGAGAGGTAAGCTAGCCTAGCTAGGATAGGCACTAGACTAGTAAGTTAAGGAGATAGTCTAGGAATAAGTAAGCAAATTAAAATAAAGGGATAAAAAACTAAATAAAATTATAAACTTTACTAGGTAGTGTAAATAAGTAATATAGTAAATATAATAAGTATAGTGTAAGTATAATATACTATACTAAATAGCTAGTATAAAAGCAAGATATAAGCTATTAATAATTACTAGTAGTTAGACTATATTTAAGTAACCCGCCTAATATTAGTACCTAGTTAGAGTAAGGCACTTATATTAGGCATAAGAAGTAAGTTATTAATAGCTAGTATAGCTAGCTAGTATTATAAGAACCTATAGTTATTATTATTTACGCGTAATACCTAAACTAAATAATACTATATTAAATGCCTATTAAAGGTATAAAAACCTTATTTTATCCGCCCCTAGAGTCTTACTAACTATCCTTCTTTATCCCCCTTATTATAAAAAGTTTTTATTTTATTACTTATTACTTTCTTATAAACTTATTATTATTCCTAAGCCTACTTTATATTACTAAATCCTATACTTAGTTACTTACTATATTATAGCTACCCTAAGGCCTACTACTATTATAGTACTTACTATTACTATACTACCTAGGCTATACCTAAGTACTATTCCCTTTATATAGCTTCTAGAATATTAGTAAGTAGCCCCTACCTGCCCTAGCTACTTATATATACTTATAGCTATTATAGCCTTCCCTAGGCATACTATACTAGCCCCTATAACTACCTCTTAGCGTATAAGGTAATATCCTACCCTTATACTAGTACTAGGTATAGGCCTTAGGTAAGTTTATTATAGAAAAAGACTCTAATAAGGAGGGTAATACTATACCTATAACTATTAACCTACCCTATATTTAGTATATTCTTATTATTATTTAATTAAGTAAACTAAACTATAAGCATAGTCCCTATAGGAAGTTATATAAAAGTTACTAAAAGGGCTACTAGAAATATATATAAAATATATATATACTAGTAGCTAATCCTTATATTAAATATATTATACACGCCCTAATATAAGCTATAGCTAGGGGCTATACTATTATTACACTAAAGGTATATTATAAGGGGACCTAGTAGATTTAGATAGCTACTATCTTAACCCTTAAATTCTATGCCTTAGGTAATAGATTTACTAACTTATATTACTATACTAAGTATACCCTAATTACTATCTAGACTATTTATAATACCCCTACTACTACTATACTTACTAATAATACGCCTATTATAGAAATTACTATGCTTATACTACTTAGTAATATAGCTACTAACCTATTCCTTATATCCCCTAGCGCCCTTATTTAGGGTGCTATATAATTATTAGTCTAACCCCTTACTTAGCTTAGAAGTATACTATTTATATAAGAGAAGTAAAATACTTAGGCTATAGCTAGCTACTAGTAGTATATTATATAGTTCTTTAAGGCTATATAAAAGGCTATAAAGAAGTAAATAGTAATACTATAAAGTATTATATAGCTACTATAGTAATCCTATAGGCCTAGCCTATAGGTAAAGGAATTACTAAATACCCCCTAATACCCCTAATATACCTTATAAGAGCATATACTAGAAAGCTATTAATATTATAAAAAGAAAGATAAAAGGGATATATAAGTAATCTTAATAGTATTATTCTAAATATAGTATAAAACCCCCTCCCTTAACCCTAATAATAATAAGCTACCCCTAGAGTTACCTAGTAACTAATATAAGGTTTACTAAGGTAAGGAAAGAAGAAGGGTAAGTAAGAGAAAAAGGGAAAAAAATTAAATTAGGGTAAGTTAAGCCTTAAGTAATAAATATATATAGCTTTATAAGAGAATCTTATTTAAGAACTTACTAGGGATTATTATTATACTATATACTACCCTATTTTGCCTTATAGTCTGCTAGGGCCTATATATTTACTAGGTTTTTAAGTAGCTTTTATATTAGTATTAAGTATTTTACTTATTTAATAAGAATATTCTAATAATACCTATAGCCCTATATATTATAGGCTACTAGTACTTTCTTAACCTAGTATTTCTTATAAAGCTTATTATTCTTATTATTCTATACCTATATAGGCCTTAGGCATATATTATACTAGGGCTAGCTAAGGAGTAGATTAGTAGTAGTATGCTTAATAAGGTTAATATAAAAGATAAGGTAAATACCCTAGGGTATATTAAAATAAACTATTAGTAATATAGGGATAGCTATAATATAATACTTAGCTACTACCTAGTCTAGCTTCTTAAAGGGGTAGTTAGTTTTAATATAATAAAGAAAGAGCTATACCTAGTTTCTAACCTAAAACTACTTTATAGAGTAATAGGAGGTAGCTATACTATCCTATTATTATTACTAAGTAAAGGTAATAGCTGCCTAGGCTAGCTTAAAAGCCTTTTAAAGTTATAAGGTAAACTAAGCTACCTATCCTACGCTTATAGTAGCACTAGAAGTAAGGTTTATAAAAACCTAGACTAAATTAATATTATATTTATAAAGCAGCTAGTTTAGACTAAAGCTAGTAATAAAAAAAGCCTAATTATTAAGCATAAGCTAGCACGCTACTAGGTACTTAAGCTAATTAAACTATAAGAAAGAAATATAAAAATATAAGATAGCCTACACCTTCTAGTTAGCCTACTTTATACTCCTATTAGTCTAGGGGTAATAGGAGGTAAAAAGTAACTATTTAGTCTTAATAATTAAGTATAAGGTAGTCTAGAACTTACTTAGCTAGTCTAAGCTATAATTAGTAATAATAAAGGTAAGAAACCTATAAAACTACTACTAGTATATCTTAAACCTTTTTGTGTATACTTTAATAAAGATATTAGTTATAGCCTTAAGCTAAATAAACTTAGAAAGGCAGTTTATAATTACTATAAGAGAGGAGGGATTAGCTAGTTTGCGCGTAGGTAGGCCTATTATAAAGTTAATTAAGATTTAGGACTAGAAGGAGTTAGGAATAGAAAGGGGTTTTAGAAGGCTCTACTACTACTAGTAGCTCTTATAGCTACTATAATAATAATAATTCTAGATATAATAGGTAATATCCTAGGATATGCTTACCTAGTAAAACTATTACTAAAGGGTCTAAAAGGTAGTATTATAACTTAAATAGCCTACTACTAGTAACTTATAGTACTCCTAAATAAGAGTAGTTATTAATAGCTTTTATTAAAGCACTTATATCTAGCTATAAAACTAAAGCACTTTATAAGCGCTAATACTATAGTTTATAATCTACTCCTTTATCTTAGCCTTTATAGGGAATTACTATATATTTTTATAAATAATAGTAAGGTAGTAGTAGTATATTATATTATAAGTAATTACTATATTTTAGAGTGCCTAAAAGTAAGGAGAGAAAAAGACTTAGTTACTAAAGGGTAGTGCTATATTAGTACTAAAGAAATTAGGATTACTTATAAAGATAGCTTAAATAAATAAAGGTTAAAAAAGGTAGCTATATTATAAGGTTAGCCTTACCTTATCCTAGCCCTATTAGGAGAGTATATTAGTATACTACTAGTGCTATATAAGTTAGTACTATAAGTAGTAATAATACTATAAGAGTGTCTTAGCCTAATAAGCCTAATACTTAGTTATAATTTTAGGGGTTATAAAGTACTTAAGGCTTTTATAATTAGTATAAATAATAAAAGGCTTAGAGATACCCTAAAGCTTAGCTAACTATGCCTTAAGGTAGGAGATAATAGCTAGAAGCTCCTTATTATAAATAGTATAGTTTTGCTAAGAGGGGGTTAGCTAAGCTAAGTAGTAGGTAATAAGGTACTAAACACTATTTATTTAAAGCTAAAGGAGGTAATTACTAAGGGCAATACTAAAGTAGTTTACCTTAACTATTATATTTTAATTAGGGTCTTATTAAGCTATAATTAAGTCTAAGATAAAAAGGCGCTTAAGCTTATTAAAAGTATAGGCCTCTTGCTGCCCCTAAATAAAGGGAATACTCCTTTTTATAAGATTATAAAGGGGGTTAGTAACTTAGGAGAAATTTAGAATAAAGTTATAGTAAAAATTTATAAAACTAAGGAAGCTATATATACCCTATAGCTTTATTAGGGCTGCCTAGTCCTAAATAGCCTAGACCTTAGCAGGGTTAGTATATATACTCTTGCTTATTATAATAATATACTTAAGGTAGTAGACCTATTAGGTAGTAAAGACAAACTTATTAAGGTTAAGGTAGAGGCCTGCTGCTTATAGGCAGCTAAAAACTATATAAACCTTCTATAAATAGTTGCGCCTTAAGCTACTAAAATAAACTAGAATATTATCTAAATATACTATAATAAAGTTACTAAGGGCATTACTAAGGGCATTATTAATATAACACTAGAAAGTAGCAGGCATACCTACTAGGCTAAAGGGGTAGATAAGCTACTTAAATAGCCTAAACTATATTTAGAATACTATAAGAGCCTTATCCCCCTTAGTAACCTATAGCTTATAGAAAGCTACCTAAATTTTTACCTTAGTAAACTATTATATATAAGCTAAAGAGTAAAGGGTTTTCTTAATAAAAGGTAATAGGTAGTAGTCTTGCTTTATAATCTTAATAAAAGCATAGTAATTTATATAAAACTACTAGCCCTTACTAGCCTTCTTAACTAAGAGGACTAGAGTAGCTACTAAAAAAAAGCTAGCTTAAATCTATCCCTTATTTAAAAGCTTTATAAGCTACTACTAGAGTTTAAGTAACTAGTCCTAAGGTATAGAGTATAATAAGCCCTAAGGGAGAGAGGGGAGGGACTTATTAGAAGACTTATAAAAATAAATATAGTAGTTTAAGGTACTATAATAAGGTAGGAGAGTATTTGCCTTAGACTTATTAAAAAGATTAGTAAAGTTATAAAGCTTAGCTAGTAAAGCTATATAAGGGTTCTTAGGCTATAACTTAGGCATAGTAACCTAAAGAATAAATATTAACTTATATAAGCTAGTGCTTATAAACTAAATAGTTATATCCTAAAGGCAGCAAGCCTACTTAGCTATAGCTATATAGGCAGACCCTATTATACCTTATATAGCCTTGCCCTAGGCATAACTTAAGGACTTCTATACTATAAGGCCTTTTATTATACTTACTATTAGCTCTTGCTAAGTAATATAAAAGGTAATATTATAGTATTTTATTTATAGTAAGCTAAAGATTATATCCTAGGCAAGGCCTAGGACTATATAAAGGCAGATAAATAACTACTAGCTATTAATATTAATTATAGTATAAGCAAGGTAAGTAATACTAGACTCCCTCTTAAGTGCTTATTATTCTTATTATTAAACCTTAATAATAGTCCTTATTTAGCGCCTTAAAGGCAGCTAAATAAGCTTAAGGCCTAGCTATTAAGTAATAAACTTACTAATAATACTATAGTACTTATAGCTATAGTTAATTAAGGTATTTATAAAGAAGAATAAGTTAAAGAAAATAGGAATAAAGAATGCTAAGTAATTTATATATTTATAAATTTTATTATACTTTATTAACTCTACCTCCTTCTAACCTAAAGTCTACTATATAATAAAGCCTAAAAGCCCTTATATAAGACTTACTATAGGAGCTAGTTTTTTCTTATTTTATTTTCCTCCTTCTCCTTATACTTATAGTTATTAGCCTTAGTAATAGCCTACTAAATATAAACCTTAGGCTAAAAAAGGGGAAGGAGGGAGTAGTTATAGGCTATATAACCTATCTTTTTATAGTATAAGTAAGCACTAGACTTCTAGTAATATACTATCTCCTAGTTAGTTACTTACTTAGCTTGCTTTTAAGTAAAGGGTAAGGGTATATCCTTAGCCTTTAGCTTTTTCTTCTTCCTGCCCTTGCCCTAGGTTTTTATAGTATTTACCCTAAATATAGCTATATTTCCCTTATAGTTAGTAGTATAGTAATACTAGGCTAGAGGATTTACCTAATGCCTAGTGTAAAAGTAATTCTTAAGTGTAAAGGTCTTAAGGTCTAGTATAATAATATAGTATTATTTTATAATAATATTATAGTTATTATAAGAGATACTATAGCTAATATATATACTATATATTCGCTTATTAAGCATATAGTATAGCTTAGTAAGCTAGACCTTATTATCCTAGCTTATACTACTAGTAAGGGAGAGTTTTTACTTAAAATAAATAAAGAAAGTAAAGAAGAATTTATTACTAGCTTACTTTATTTAGTTAAGTTTAGTAAGGGCTATCTTATAGTAATAAGGGTTAGAGTAAAGCTTAGAGAAATAGTTTAGAAAAGTAGCTAAGTTATAGTAAATAAAATTACCTTTCTTAAAAAATAAAGTAACCTTAGCCTAAATAAAAGATAAGAGGTTCTAGTAAATATATATCTACTAGTTTATAGTAAAACTAATAAAGTTATAATTTACTTATAGCTTATATACTATAAAGAAGCGCTAGGTATTAAAAGTAAATTATTTACTATTATAAGAAAAGCTTATTAGAATTAGCTTATAGCAGACTAGGAGTATAGTAAAAGGTAAATAAAGGTTAGTTACCCTAAAAGGGGGGGTTATATTAGTAGGCAAGGGAAGGGATATAGCTAAGGTAGTAATAGTAGTAAATTAAATTATATAGTTAGTAGTAGCCTATATAGCTTAAATTACTATTATAGTAGTATCTTCCTGCTCCTATATAGTATTAAGGCACTATTATATAGTTATAAGGGTATTACCTTATATAGTTAGGGTTATATTAATATAGTTAAGAATTACTATTATATCTTCTACTATTAGAGAAGTAGGTTAGTTAGCCTATGTATTTATATTTATATTTAAAGGTATATTAGTATATTTTAGTAGCTAAAAGAAATATAAAGCTAGAGAATATCTTTTAAATATTATAAACTAGCCCTATTACTACTACTAATAGGCATTAGAATACTATTAAAAGATATAAAGAGAAAGGAAGGAAAGGTAAT
>SRQA01000109.1:0-37184 GCA_018360365.1 Claviceps citrina
CTTGCGTTGCCGGCGGGCCGCAGCGTGGCCCGCCAGCTTGGCGCGTCCGCCACGGGCGGCACGGAATAATCTTGACCCGTGATGTGAGGGATTATTCCGACATATACAAACCGCTCTAATTAGGTTATAAGTCTGTAGACTGCTCCTAAATTAGAAGCTACGCGTTATTACAAAACTAGGTCTTAAGGGTCTCTAATAGTGTTTTCTATCTTAATTACTAAAAGGGGCTAATATTATACAAAAAGGCTATAGTAAGAGTGCTCTCTAGCTATAAATTAGCTAGGAGAAACGCTTTATTAAGTATTGTGTTTAACTTTATAGTAATTATTTAATTTACTCTTTCTGCGTAGCTATTTGGCTCGTAAGTGTAAGGAGGAGCAAGCTCTAGTATAATACCTTTTTTGCGTGCCTAGCTCTAATATTATGTATTAGAAGCTTTGTAGATCATAGCCCTCTTATTATCTTGTATAAATCTTGTGATTAGGAGACTAAATTACTTTATAACCTAGGCTTTAAAGTAAAATAATACGTTAAAGACTAATACCTGTGTTTTATCTAGCAATGCGTATACCTATATTATACTAGTGTATTTATCCTTAAAGGTTAAGAGCTAATTTATCCTATTATAGCTTATTTTGTAGTCCTAAAGGTCCTAATACACCTGCTAAAAGGGCCTTAGTAATTAATATATTAGTAGCCTTTGTAAAATCACTTTTTAAGCAAAAACTAGAGTGTAAGTCTTGTAGTCTTTACGCGCTATACCTTACAAGCAAGCACCTCTTACACTATAACTTAGCTAGCTAAGAGCATTCTTGCTAAGGTAGCCTATATAAAGATGCTAAAGTTCTTTATTATTAGCACGAGAAGGGCGTATAATTTAACTTAGCTATAAGCGTTAATTACCTCTTTAAAGGTCTAGTTAGTAGGTAGCAAAGATTATAGTTGCGTTAGGGTCTATAGTTATGTTCTTGCGTTTAGAAGAGTAGCAAGAAAGAGGTTTAAATTTAAGAAAGATAATATTATACTTCTTAACTAGATTTGCAATAATAAAGCTTTTTTTAAAAGGCCTAAAGCATAGAGAGTTATTAATGCTACAGTACTAAACGCTAGATTTTAAGAGTCTGCTTTTAGAGATAATATTTATATAAAACCCTTTAACTAAAGCAACATTATGGAGCGTGAGATCCTTAGTGTAAGCGCTATTTCTTCTATTTAAGATCTTCCTAATCACACGTATGCCTTTGCTAGAGATCTAGAAAGAGGTTATACTAGCTTTAAGGAAGTTATTATTAGTATAATAAAAGGAACTAGGCACTAAGAGATTAATATTATTAACTATATATATTACACTATAATTATTAAGAAGAGTGCTCTTAGAGAGCATATGCTTAGAGTTCTAAAGTATTATGTAGATTCCCTATACTAGAGGAAAAGCATTAATCTTAGAAGGGTTAAGGATTATTACACTTACCCCCCTAGGTAAAGGGAAATTATAAGCGTTACCCTTATTATTATTATTAATTTTCTAACTATTCTTTGTAACTTTAGCGCAAAGGGACTCCTACTTACTACTCTTATAGCTTTTCTTAATCTTATTATAATTTTCTTTGCTTAGTTTATAACTATTTTAAGATGCCTGCCTAGTCATAGTAGCATGTAGGTTATAATACTTAGCTAGGTTCTAATAGTAGAATTTAGGCTTTTAAGTAGCTTTGCAGGGGCAATCTTTATTAACGCTCTTTCCTTTGCCTTATTTCTTGCTTGTATTTAGGTTATTAAAGCAACCTCTAAGTGTAGAGAAGACTCCCTTACTATAATTATTAAAACTCTATGCTGCCTTATAATAGAGCGCAAATCTCTTAGTAGTATTACAAAGGTTAATAGTAGAAGGGAGTTCTCCTTTATACTTAAGAAGCTTTATAAGCTTTACTTGTGCCTAGTCTAGCTAGAATTAAGCACTAATTATAAGAAGGAAAAATTAAATGCTACCCACACCCTTAATCTTATTAATATTATGCTTCTTGCCCTTTGCATAAAGCAAATACTACTTTATAAGCTAAAGATTAGGGTTATAATTTATATGCTTTGCCTCTTAGAGATAAGTGTTATAGTAATTTGCAGCCTCTTAATAAAGAATAAGGTTACTAATAAGGAAATATAATTAAAGCTCTTTTATAATATCTTAAAGAGTAATATAAGGAGCGCTCTTTATAACCTTTAAAGATACGTTAGGTATAGAGATTAAAGCAGGGTCTTTAGTTAAGGTAAGCTCTTTATCTTCTTCTATTATTAAAGGCATCTAATGTATAATAGGGTTAGCAGGAGCTATAGAGGCTACTTTCGTAAGCTCTTTAGTCTCTTTAATCTTGTTAATTATTATTGCGTAAATTATTGCTTTAACTATGTGTGTGATCTAAGTTTTTAAAGCTATCTCTTTAACCTTTTTAGCTTTATAGGACTAAAGGTTGCTCTAATATTTAGCTTAGGTCTAGCTAAAGGTATCTTGTATTATAAGGCTCTTATTAATTTTCTTTAAATCCTTTAAGACTACTGTAGCCCTTGCTGTAAATAACGCAGCAGAAGCTTTAATAATATCGCTTAGCTACGCTAGGAGATCTAGATTAACTAATTCCTAAATATCTTAACTATTAGTAGTGACTTTAAGTGTGTTAATCTATTCTTCCTATTTATTAGGGGAAGATAGCTTAAGGTTATTAGGGGCGCGAAGAGTGTTGTTAGTTTTTATCTTAATAAGGAATTAGGGGATTAGATTAAAAGAAGAAGAGGAGCTCTAATTAAATAATAGGATTTTTAGTAAGGATAAATCTATGCTTTAAAACACAGTAGATATATAATAGGAAGTTATAAGTCTTGTTAACTTCCCGGGCTTATAACTCTAGCATAAAAGAGGCACTAGTATAGATACATAATAGTATAACCTATCTAGATATATAGATATAAAAGAGAGAAAAAGAGAGGGAAAAAAGAGAGCCCAGATGTGGGCGGAAAAGAGCTCCTATGTGCCCTAGTGGCGCATAGGGCAAAGGGCGGTGACTGCGCTCTTTGCAATAAAGCGAGATGACTATCTAAAGGGTTCCACACACGTGACCACGGGCGACACAAGCGATGCAGATGCAGGAGTGGATAAAGAAAAGAAACTCTGAAATCGTTTTTGATGCCCGTCTCTGCCTTTCCCCTCCTCCACACTCTGTGCCTCGAGCAGGTTATAGGGCACGACAGCGCCACGAGGGAATACTCTTTTTATTACGTCCGCCGCCGCCCCTCCTTTTCTTCTCTTGGTCGTGTGCCGAATTTCGTGGAAGCCTCATCGCTAGTTTTTGAAACAACTGTGCCGGGTGATTGCAACCTACACGCACGACTCCGGCCAACGCCATGACGAGCAGCAGAGATCGGCGCGTCGCCAAAGAGCTCCAGGATATCCAGACAGACAGGGACAAGTCGGGCGTTTATGCCGTGCCCGTCGACGGTGTCAACCTGAAGCACCTCAAGGGCACCATCACCGGCCCTCCAGACACGCCGTACGTCGGCGGCACGTTCATGATTGACATTCAAATCCCCGACAACTACCCGTTCAAATCACCATGCATGAAGTTTGATACCAAGATCTGGCATCCCAATGTTAGCAGCCAAACTGTACGTCCCTCCCGGCGCTGCCGATTGCGCAACCAGGTCTTTTGGCCGCCCTTCTTCCCCCCCCTTCCTCTCTTCTTCCCTTGGTCTTCACAGCTTTGTTTGATTCTAGAGACCTGCTCGTGATGGCACCACTCGCTGACTGCGTTATGATTAGGGTGCCATCTGCCTCGACATCCTCGGCTCCGCCTGGTCGCCAGTGCAGACCATAAAAACGGCCCTCTTATCCATCCGCATGTTACTCGAGGTCCCGAACCCCAAAGACCCGCAGGATGCCGAGGTGGCGATGATGCTTCTGTGCCGCCCCATGGAGTTCGCCAAAGTCGCTCAGCAGTGGTCCATCCAGTACGCCGGGGCAGAGAGACGAGAGATTGACTTGCAAAGCTACAAAGATTTGAAGAAGGATAACTCACAACAGAGCGGCTTGAACAGGTAAGACGAGAGATGGTTGAGGAAAGAGAGAGAGAGAGAGAGAGAGAGATGCACACAGACAGAGCCACCACCCATTTCAAAAAAAAAACCGTCGTCTTCTTTTCCTTTTGTCAGCGCTGACGGGTCGAGTTACTGCAGATACAAGGGTTACAACCCAGCGTTGTTTCAAAAATTCACCGAAATGGGTTTCGATGTCGAGATCGTCGCGCAGGCATTCGAAGACGCAGGCGTCTCCCGCAACCACGGCGAGTTCTACAATCTGGAGCTGTCGGCTATAGCCGACGTTACCGCAAAGCTGTGCGGGGAAGATTAAAATTCTTCTCGAAAGAAGATAGAGAGAGCTGAATTACCATCTCCTCCTTTGGAAAGGATGAATGAAGGATGAAATATGAGCCACGATATGACGGCATTCACGACAAAGGAAAGGAAGGGTTGCAGGGGCTTCAAGTTATATCGCATTGGCGAGGGAGTTTTGACCTTTTTTTTTTCTTTTTCTTTTTTTACATGAACCAGAGTCTCTTTCGGCTTTCTCTCTGGCCTGCTTTATGCTGAGGCTTCGGGATCATGGGGGTCGTTGGCTTGTTTCTACCCATCTGAAGACGACACTGGTCGTCGTATCGGACAGCTCCGCTGAAATTGGCCATGGCAACATCGCTCCTGTCGTTGTCTTCTCTGCTGATGAAGTCTCTTCCCCTTTTGAACAGGGTATACGTCAAGGCTACAGTTGTATCCTCTTGCCAATGAAGCGTCCGCTGGAGCAGCACAGAGCATCGATAACTTAGTAGTCACCAAACCCCTCAAGGATGCATTGACGCTCGCCGTACCAAGCCATGCTAAATTGCGGTTTAAATCCGCAATTTCTAAGCCGGACGGGTAGAACACGGCCCAGCTAGTACGTGCTTATGCCACTGCTCTGCATTACGATTGCAAGGGGGCTAGTTGGACAAAGTTCATCGCTGGCAATCATCTTTGACCCCCCCTTCTATATTATGCGTATCTTGGTAGGAAAACAAATTTGCAATCAGACCCTCTTTAAACACTATGTAGCGGCGTCCCACGCCACGTAGATTCGGGGGGTTTTCAACAATCGTTCCAAATTTCCACCAAGACAAAACCTTGTACACAAGAATGATACAGCTTACAGCAAGTCGCGTCGGACAAACTCATCGTAGAGAGCCTTTCCGAGACTGGCGGGAGATCGCTCAACAATAACACCCGCGGCCTCGAGCGCCTTGATCTTGGAATCCGCACCACCCTTGCCGCCGGCTACAATGGCACCGGCATGGCCCATGCGACGGCCGGGAGGGGCAGAGATACCGGCGATGAAGCTGACAACGGGCTTGCCGCCCTGGACAGTGTTGGCCTGCTTCAAGAACTCGGCAGCCTCCTCCTCAGCAGATCCACCAATCTCACCAATCATGATAATACCATCAGTGTCCTCATCCTCAGTAAAGACCTTTAAGCAGTCGATGAAGTTTGTTCCGCTGAAAGGATCACCGCCAATGCCAACAACAAGGGACTGACCGAGACCAGCCTGGGTGGTCTGGTTCACGGCCTCGTAGGTGAGGGTTCCAGACCGTGACACGATGCCAATGCGGCCGCGCTTGTGGATGAAACCGGGCATAATACCAATCTTGCACTGGCCGGGGGCGATGATGCCGGGGCAGTTGGGCCCAACGAGACGGGTCTTGGACTGGGACTTGAGCATGGAGGTGATGCGGACCATGTCTGTTTGCAACGAGGGGGAAAAAGATTTTAGTATAAATGAGACAGAACGTAGTGTAGCCGAGTTGAAATTCAAGTGTTTCGGGTACATCACAACGTACCATGTTGGGGAATACCCTCGGTGATGCAAACAACGAGGGGAATCTCAGCCTGAAGAGCCTCTTCAATACCGGCAGCGGCCAGAGGAGGGCTTTAGCATGCAAATTAGCCATGCGTGCGTCGAGAGGAGGTTTGGAAAATAGGGGTCAAGTAACGTACGGGACGAAAAGGGCCGTGGCAGTTGCGCCAGTCTCCTTTACGGCCTCGCTCACATTCTTGAACACAGGGAGGTCGAGGTGAGTTTGGCCAGCCTTCTTGGGGTTGGTACCACCGACTACTTTGGTGCCTGGAGTAACGAGATAGAGTCAGTTGCGTTGTTGTTGCTTTCGGAGGCATTCTCGTCGTACCGTATTCAATGGCCTGCTGGGCGTGGAAACTGCGTGGCAATTCGTTCAGCAAACATGGTCAAATTAGCCCAGAGAGAAGGACTATGAAAGAATGGAACGGAGGGCTTGTAAACTCACGTCCCCTGTTTCCCAGTAAAGCCCTGGAATATGACTTTGGTATCGCTGTTGATGCGCAGATTGTTGACGGTGTTGGCGTAGGGGGACGATGATGAGCTGTAGGCACGGTTGGCGACGTTGCGGAGCGCAGTCGCGCGCACCGCACTTCTGGGGAGGGCCTGCATGATGAAGAGACTGCGGAAGGGAGGTCAAGGACGTGGCACCTGCAACGCTTGGCCAGAGACAATGGATGAAGTCGTCAGATCCAGAGGCAGAGCTTGGGAACTTGGGAACTTCCGGGTGCTCCCGGACAAAACGGCGGCTGTCTTTTTCCTTTTTCCGAGAGCGTCCCAGTCCCAGGAAATGCGGTGCCCCACCATCGGAAAAGCAGTTTCAAGCATCTTGGTCCATGTCACAAGCTGCATCCTATTCGACACAGCGGCCGAAAGTCCACGAGCCGCGCACCACAGACACTGCGAGCATGGCGACGGCGGCTATCATGACGGCTACCATGGCCGTTGCGGCCCCGAAGAAAAAGGGCGCCCAGCTTGCCCCGGAAAGCGAGCGTTTCCTGCGCTGTTGCGCCGACGTGGCCAACGCCTTGATCGAAGACCACGAGGCGCAAAAGAATGGCAAATCCGGCAAAGATATCAACCTGAACTCGCTGCGTGCCAAGCTGGCCAAGAAACACAAACTGACCAACATTCCCCCCTTGACCGCCATCATCGCTGCCATACCCGAGCATTACAAGAAGTACATCCTTCACAAGCTGATCGCAAAGCCTATCCGTACGATGATGGCCGACATCTGCCTGCCTTGGCTACTCTACTTTTCGGGTAGCAGATTACTGATACGTGTGGACAGGAACCTCGTCCGGAATTGCCGTCGTCGCCGTCATGTGCAAGCCTCACAGATGCCCGCACATTGCCTACACCGGCAACATCTGCGTCTACTGTCCCGGGGGCCCGGATTCGGATTTCGAATACAGCACGCAGTCCTATACCGGCTACGAGCCTACGTCGATGAGAGCCATTCGCGCTCGATACGATCCGTTTGAACAGGCCAGGGGGCGAGTTGATCAGCTGAAGTCGCTGGGTCACTCGGTAGACAAGGTCGAATACATCATCATGGGCGGCACTTTCATGTCCCTGGCTGAATCATATCGGGACGACTTCATCTCGCAGCTGCACAACGCCCTGAGCGGATACCAGACGTCAAAGGTCGACGAGGCCGTGGAAGCGGGGGAAATGAGCAATGTGAAGTGCGTGGGCATCACGATCGAGACTAGGCCGGATTACTGTCTCCAACCACATCTCACCGACATGTTGCGATACGGATGCACAAGACTGGAGATTGGCGTGCAGTCACTGTACGAGGATGTTGCGCGAGACACCAACCGTGGTCACACCGTCGCGGCCGTGGCGGAGACATTCTGTCTAGCCAAGGACGCTGGCTTCAAGGTTGTCAGCCACATGATGCCCGATCTGCCCAACGTCGGCATGGAGCGCGACATGGATCAGTTCCGCGAGTATTTCGAAAACCCGGCCTTCAGAACCGACGGTCTCAAGATCTACCCCACTCTGGTCATCCGCGGCACAGGCCTGTATGAGCTTTGGAGGACTGGCCGCTACCAAAACTACACCCCCAACGGCCTGGTTGACCTGGTTGCGAGGATCCTGGCCCTCATCCCACCGTGGACAAGAATCTACCGCGTGCAGCGAGACATCCCCATGCCGCTGGTGACTTCTGGCGTCGAGAACGGCAACCTCCGAGAGCTGGCGCTGGCGCGAATGAAGGACTTTGGCACCACGTGCCGCGATGTGCGGACCCGCGAAGTCGGCGTCAACGAGATCAAGAACAAGATTAGACCCAACCAGATGGAGCTCGTGCGGAGAGACTACGCCGCCAACGGCGGCTGGGAGACGTTCCTGGCCTACGAGGATCCCAAGCAGGATATTCTCGTCGCCCTGCTGCGCCTCCGAAAGTGCACGGAAAAGTACACCTATCGCGAGGAACTGACCAGCCAGCCCAGCAGCATGGTCCGGGAGCTGCACGTCTACGGAACCGCCGTGCCGGTGCACGCCCGCGACCCCCGAAAGTTCCAGCACCAAGGCTTCGGCACCTTGCTGATGGAGGAGGCCGAGAGGATCGCGCGCGAGGAGCACGGCAGCGAGAAGCTCAGCGTCATCTCGGGCGTCGGCGTCCGCAGCTACTACCGGAAGCTCGGGTACTGGCTGGATGGGCCCTACATGAGCAAGTGGCTCGATGGGCGTGGTGAGCCAGGCAGACAATGAAGGAGATGGTTCAGTCGGAGGGATGGGGGAGTAAAGGGGCCTGCTAGGCGAAGATTTGACCTTGTATTTATGGAGCGGGCTTTTGCAGCAAACGCGGGAATGGAGTTTGACGGCGCAGCTGGAGTTATGGGTACTGTGACGGGATGGCACTCTTTTTTTTTCAGAATACAAAGGTGATGGGGATCGAGTGGCGCCGACAATGAACCATGTAGCCAACAACAAAGGCAAAGATTGGAAACGTCGTGTCTCGGATGATGCCTGACTCACCCACCGTTTCACTTGAACAGCAGAAAAGGCACTGAAATATTCTATCCTTTCTTGATTAATCCTCTTCGTCTGCTTCTTCTGCTTCTTCTTCCTCTTCTCTTCTTATTCTCTTCTTCTTTCTTTTTTTTTTTCCAAGGGCCATTGCTGCTCTGCAGACACAGGCCAACAACACAAATGCCGCAGCACACGTCCATGGTATCGAGATGTGAACAAATGGATAAAACAAGATGCCGCTCACTGTAAAAAAAAAAAAAAAAAAAATGAGTAAATGCAGAACAAGATCCGCCCAATGTACAAGCATGTGTCACAGTCACAGCCAAAGTGGATTAGAACGCCGGCCGCCGGCCCCCCAGGCCCCCCAGCCACAAATACCCTCGCAACACCTAATGGACAAGAATGTCATACCCGTCCTTTGTGATCCTCACCTCCTCGGCGCCGTACCCATCCCTGCGCCGGATCAGCTCAAAGATGATGAGGCCGGCGCTCGTGCTGGGGACCTGCCGGATCGTGTTCCACCAAAACCCCCTGTACAGCCACCGGGCCAGGCTCTGCTTCTCGGCCGCGGCCTCGGCCGCACAGCCCGCCCGCGTGTCCCGGTAGGCGCGGTAGTAGGCGCGGAGCATGCGCCGCCACGGCGGGCGGCTTTTGCGCCGCTCCTCCGGGTTGTTCGCCGCCGCCCTGTACCTCGCGGCCTTGGCGTCCAGGTCCTCGAGGTGGTCCCAGTGCTTGACTTGGAAGTGCGTCAGCGGGTGCAGGAGGAGCTGCTGGGCGAGGGAGGCGCTGAAGCCGGCGGCGAACAGGAAGACGGGCTCCAGGGCGTAGTGCGGCCGTATGACGGTGGGTTGGCCGTGGCCGTCCTCCCGGCCGTGCTTCTTCTCGGCGGGCCGCTTCAAGGCCAGGATGTCGACCATGTCTCGGCCCAGGCCGCCGTAGTACCAGGTCACGAAGCGATAGTAGCCCTGGGCCTTGACGTACTCGAACATGCTGAAGAAGACGGCGCTGCCGAGGCTGTCCTTGGCAAAGGACAGGCCCCAGCCGGCAAAGATGCCGCGGGCCCCAATCTCTCGCAGCTTCTCGGCGCCAAAGGTCCACATGCTCCGCGGACGGGGCGTCACCAGGTCGTGGTGGTGGTGGTGGTGGTGGTGCCGGGCCTGGAGGGCGTCCAGCGGCGCGGCCAGGACGCTCTGTATGCCGCCGGCCAGGAATCCCGCCGCAAAGGTGTGCTGCGGCGAGGGCGGCGGGTAGACCCTCTTGGCGGCTCGGGCGCTGTCCTCGTGCAGACGGCCCAGGATGTGCAGGTAGCTGGTGTACAGGACGGCGCCGACGCCGACGTTGGCCATCAGCGGCGGCAGGATCTGATGCGGCACCACGCCCCAGCCCTGCTGCCGGATGGCCGACGTGAGGACCCCCGGCGTCGTGCTCCTCATCCAGATCCAGATGCGCCTCGCGAGGCGCCGCGTCCGAGTCGTCGAGTCGTCCCGGGCCAGCGCGTCCAGCATGTGCCTGGTCTGCTGGCCGTGCACCGTCCGCGCGTACGCCAGGTAGTCCACGCGGGTTCTGAAAAAGGCCTTGGCCGGCGCGCGGAAGTAGAAGGCCACGAGCTGCGCGCTCAGGGCTCTCACCCCGGCGGCAGAGGCCGCCGTCGCGGCGTTACTGCGCGGCGCCCGGTCGGGGTAGTCCTCTGGGTTGTCGGTCATGACGGGCAAAACGCCCATGGATGGCTCATCGGCGTCATTGCGGCCCGGCATGGCTTTGGCAGCTCATTGTTGGGCTGGGAGGGAGTACTCGTCTGGATCGGATCTACCCTGGCCAGGAGGTCTCGGATGGGTGTCTGGCAGTTGGCGGCGAGAGGCGGGGTTGAACGATGAGGTCGGTCGCGAGAGGTTGAGACGGGGCAAAAGAAGTACGTGATGGTGTTGATAAAGAAAAAAAAAAGTTGATGACTAAGGCCACACCACACGCCCTTGGGAAGATGCGGCGCCATTTGGAAGATGCGGCAATCGGTCCCAAGGAAGGAGATGGAAGAGCATCTTCTTGAAACATTGCTACAGACTCAACGTGAGTGAGTGAAATTCCATTACAGTATCGCCACTGTCGGCCTTGGTTCTTCATTTCGAGTTTGCACCTCAGTCACGTCCTCCGCGCAAAATCACCAGCCTACCGAGTCCCACCCAGTACGTGCGTGCACCTGCCCGATTTCAATCACGGCCAAGACCGTCAGTCTTCTCCAGGCTCGCAAATATCCGGTGACGACAAACTGCATCACAGATGCGGATGCAGGTTTCGAGGTTCATCTACATCATCTACCGGCGTGTGCTGGGTATCGGACCCAGGCCTCGCTAAAAACATAACAGGTCAAAAATAATAATAAAAGACAAAATAAAAAAGAATGAAAGAAAGAAAGATGGGAAGAAAGATGGATACTAAAAGACCTCTCAAACTTATATTACTTGTTACTTTCAAGGATGTCGACTAAAAAAACCCGCTTCTCTTTCAACATTCACCGCTCGCTGGTATGAAGAAACATACCAAAAAAACATAACAAGGTAAAGAACAAAAGAAAGGGGGAGAAAAAAAAATCGAAAGGTCGTATCAACTCCTACAAGTCCTACAGAAACCACCACTCGTCCTCCTGATGTGTCTAGGACCCTTTCCGTTCCCTTCCCTATTCCCCCTTTCCCCCCTGTTTACTTGCCACAGGTACACTCATCATCACCCCGGTTCGAGGAACCCTCGACCGTGTTTCGAGAAAAAAAAAAAAAAAGGGGAAGCGAACAAAAAAATCTTTGAAACTCCAATTTGCAAAAAGAACCCAAAATAAAAAAAAAACTACATCCAGATTTGAGAGGCGCTCGCGCTGCTGGGGCTGCTCGCAGTGACTTTTTTTTTTCACGAAACAACACCACGACCGACCAGGAGATGTTTCCAAAAGATCGAAGAACAAATCCAGCTTCCCAGGCTCGCCCAGCCCTGTCAACGTCCCGAGCTTGACACACCGCCCGAATCCGCTTGCAGTTCCCTGTCCTGAACTTGCTTCTTCTCTTTCCTGGCTTTGATCACAAAGTCGGCCATGATTTGGATGTGGTCAGCTGGAAAGTGCCAATGGGGAAAAGCGGGCATTCTCTTCAGATATCCTGCATCGGGTGGTCCTAGCAAGTTGACTACTTCCAGCGTGTTGGTCGAGTACCAAATGTAGTCAATCACATCTGCGAAGCCTGGAGTATAGTTTGTGAAGGGCATTTCGTCGGCCGTCTTCTTGGTGTGCGCGTAAGCATCTCTCAGGCTAAAGGGGTGCTCGATACCATCTCTGGTGAAGCTACCATACTGATAGTCACCCAACTCAGAGTGATCAGGGGGAACTCGGCCCATGGACATTAGTTCGTACACTGACGATCCTTCGGTTGAGTTGAAGTCACCAGCCACGATGAGCGGAATATCTGTGTTGGAGCGGTATTCCTGGCTGGGACCAGGTTCGGCCTGTGGCTTCGGTGCCCCGGTCTCGTCGGCGAGCGGTACCGTTATAAGCTTCTTGTCTTTCACTGCCGGCCATCGGGCGTACTTCTCGGCCAGCTTGGTAACGTGCTCCATAAGAATGCCGGTTTGGATGACCTTGACATCAGCAAGGACTGAATCCCACGTCAAGTGAACGTTGACTAGGATCAGGCGGGCTCCCGTAAGCCGAGACTCGAAAAAGCAGATGACTGCAATGTTGTCCTTTGGCATGACTCGGTTGAAGACATCATGCTGGTTCTTCATGTCGGGTCGGTTGATGGCAATCGTGGCAAACTCGATAAGCTGCTTATCCAACAGAATGTACTTGCTCTGCTTGTAGAACACGGCACATCCGTCCACCGTCTGGGCGTCCCTCTCCGACATGGTTCTGGCGCGCGACTTCGGCCAATGAACGCCCCTGTAGTCCATCTGCGCCAAATCCGGGCTCAGGTCCTCTTTGAAAGCATCTGTTGCGACTTCTTGCAAGCTCAGAAAGTCGGCATCGCGAAGTCGCAGCTCCTCCAAAATACAACCCTTCCGGTATTGCCAGTTCAATGCGCTCGTGGGTGTATATCCATATGTTTGTGGGGTGGCGTATTTGTCGCACAAGATATTCCAGGAAAATACTTTGATCCGCTCCAAAGTCGGTGAAACGTCCTCTTGAATGAGGATTTCCTTTCGCTGCATAGGTGGCTCGGGAACTGTGGATGAGGTAGATTCAATCAGTAAAGGGAAGAAACGGAGAGAAAAAAAGAAGAAGGAAAGGCAGCAAGGCAGAAGATGATTGCCACTAAGGGCATATCAATGGGCTTACCAGGAGCGCTTTCTTTCAAAGAAGTAATTACGCTCTTAGTACCCTTCTCCATGAGTTCTTGCTTCCAAGCGGGGTCCAGAGGGTTCCCCTCGATTCCTAGCATTTCCAATAGGTGCAGAGAGCCCATCTCAGAAGGTAAATCCCGGATGTCGTTGTTGAACAGCAAAAGTTGCTTGAGATATGTACACATGCCAAGCTCGGCTGGTAACTCCGATATCTGATTGTACGACGCGTCAAGGTGGCGCAGCTGCCGCAGTTCGCCGATTTCCTTGGGCATTTTTGTGAGCTTGTTGGAGGCGATATACAGCTCGTTGAGGAATGCGTAGTGAAAGAGTTCCGGAGCCAGATTTCTCAATCCCTGCCCAGACATATCCAGATTGTGCCAGTCTTGTCGGTTTGTCTCCTTCTCCAAAAGGTATGGCCGTCTCCTATCCTCAGGGTCGTTCTCGCCATCTGCTTGGGTTCTACAGTTATTAGGAGGAGGACCAGCAATTCCTCTATTTTCGGACGCTTTGAGCCTAGCAAAGTAGTGAGGTTGCTGCTGATCCGTCATTGCAGAGTGAGCACGCTCTGCTTCCTTGTGCAGGCGCAGCTGTTCCTGCCACATCTCGTTCTGAGGCGCTTGACCAACTCGAGAATTGCCCACATGTCCGTTGGATAAGACGCCAGAGTTGAATGGGCTCGAGTTGGATAGCGCATTGGTTCCAAAGGGTGTATGATGGCCGAGGCCATTCGCCGAGCCCATGCCATGGTCGTGTTGCATGCTTTGATGGTGCTGGGGCTGGGACGGGTGTTGATGCTGAGCATGCTGTTGGAAGTTGTACAGCATATTGGGCATTCCACCACGACCCGCCCCATTCATCCGAGCATTATGCCCTTGCTGATGGTTTTGGGAGTACATGCCGACGATGAGGCTCATATGCTAGCGACTAAGGGCAGATATGAGAAAGCTCACCGGCACGGGGCTCGGCAGCGAGAGTTGAATTTCGTTGCAAGGCCAGTGGTAGTTAAAAAGGGAGTGAGGAAAAACGTCGATTTACCACAGCTCGCTCGACCTAGCATTTGTCCTCGTCTTGAGAGCTGTGAGCACGTGGCAATAAAGCTGTCGAAAGCTTGCCGAAAGCTTGACAACTTCGGCGAAGGTTCACGTTCGAATCGAAGGACACGGTGAAGGAGGCGGCTCGCGTTCGCACATGGGCTCGAATGGTCAAATTCTCCAGCATATGCCTGGATAAGAGCCCACGGTTGTAGTGTCGGAGATGGCGCGCACTTATGCCCACTGCCACATCGAAGGGTGGAGTGTGAGGAGATCGACGGAGTCGCGAAGCGGTTGGTAAGATCCGAGGGATCAGAAATCGACGATGGTGAGTCTCTGAATAACGCTGAGGACTCTAGATTGAGAAAAATGGTTGAGATGAGGTTTCGGACTATTCTGAATCGAAGGGAGAAGAGACATTAGCTCGGTTTCTGCTCTGAATCATGGCACGGAACCAGACTTGCGGATGGGCGATCTTCCCGTTGCAGTCCCCTGCTGGAGTGCGGGCAGGTCAAGGAACATACAATAACTGTTGCAACGTGTCGACGCGACGTGCTATAATCACTGAAGGCAGACCAACGAATACTTTGGCAGAATGATATCGAAGTGTAAACCCAACGGCATCCATCCATCTGATCGGTGCTAGAGGGCACTTCGGCAATCTGTGTCGACAATAGCTGGGTCACGTGCTACAACGGTCCACTTGGAGCTTAACGTCCATGAGCTATTCACGTCACGTGGCCTGTCCTCTGTGAGGCAAACTGACCGTTTAGCAGACGATGCAAACTCCTCGTTTTTCGCAGCCCGTCTGCTTGCAAACGCAGGGCGGGCTTCAACCATGTGAGCACGCACACAGCCTGTATTTGAAGTTCAGATACGCAAAGTGATCAACCAAACTTGCGACCGGGGCGAGTGTGAAGTTGGAATAGGTCAATCGACAGTACAAAAAGACGCGCCTGCAGGCGTTTGGTTGTGCACCCACCACGACAACTTCCTACATGCCCAGGATTGAGAATCAGGTTCGCCAAGGAGAAGAGCTCTTGGACCAAGGGCTCTGTATCAAGTTCATTTCTTTTTTGCAAAGCTAGCATTGACAGGCCTCTTTTACATCATGACTCGAAACATATTGCGCTATACCCATTGGAAAGCTTTGTTGCTGTCCAGCCATCCGGGTCGCTTCTTGCATCAATGACGCCATCGGTTGATTTCACGTCTGCAATGTCTAGTCCTGTCATTGGGTCATTAAGCCATGATTTACTCTGTGCAGACACCGTGCTCCCTTTCTGTAGAAACCAGAGGCCGGCACATTCTGATAATCAGCCAGCCGGCCTGGCAAAATAGGTTCCATGGTCCTGCAGGAACTGGAGCCGCGAGCCGCGAGCCGCGAGCCGCGAGCCGCAGCGGCGGAGCAAATCAGCCGCCCAGTCCGCCCAGTCCGGGCTGTCTTCTTTTCTGCAATTTCCTCAACGACATCAATCATCAACCCTGCATCAATTCCAGTCTCGACCTCATCAACGACACAACCTCCAGAAGCGCCCTAGCACTTCGCAGGCGGTCCGCCCCGCCGCGGGGCAGCACAAGTCAGCCAGCTGTTGTTTCTCCTGCCCGAGCCGCTTCTTCGACCTCCCCATCCGTTTGCGACCAACAAGCCTGGTTCCTTTTCTCCATCATCCTCGTCGGCAGCACATGCACGCCACCCTCAGCTTCATGGATTCCATGTAAGCAAGCATGTTTTCGCTCAATCAGCTGCTGCCGCCGATCACTTCGTCTCGCCGCCCAATGCTTCCTTTCCCAACAATCGCCCACAGATGAAAGCCCTCACGGTCAGTGCTGAGTCGGTTTCATCCGCCAGCGGCACGACCTTTTCCCTTCGAACGAACATGACCGCGGACACGTCGCGGTTAGGAGAAAGTCCATTGCTCTCGCGGCCTTTCATGCAACGGAATGGACGCACCTACCTCAACGACCCGGCGCTGACATACCCGCTGCCATTGGACCTGACTGAGCTACACCGCCAATCATTGCGAACGTTGCTGTTGATTCGAACATTCGGGGGCCCCGTATGCTCTCCGTCTCTGATGAAGAGGCCTCCGCGGCGTGTGCTCGAGATTGGCTGCGGTACCGGCTTCTGGAGCATGAGTTGTCACTGTTTTTTCAAAGAAAGGGGCCACGACGCAATATCCTTTACTGGAATCGACATCGCACCCGTCTCTCCGGGGAGTGCCAATGTGGCGGCAGATGTGGCACAACCTGGCTGCGACATGAAGTGGGAATTCGTGAACCATGATCTCCGACAAATCCCCTGGCCGCTTCCCAGTGAAGGCTATGATTTGATCATGGTGAAAGACATGAGCCTCGCTGTGACAAATGGGCACGGTCAGAGCTTTGTCGACGAGTATCTGCGACTACTGGAACCTGGCGGCACCGTCGAGATTTGGGAGTCTGATCACCTTATCCGGATGCTGAGACCACATGTGCCAGCGTCTGCGTCGACAGCCGATGAAGCAGAGGAGCAAGAAACCGCTTCGAGCCTGGGGGCGTACGTCATATCGTCCAACACCCCGCTATCGGCTCCGGTCAATCCCTTTTTGGTCAAATACAACATGTGGTTGACGAGGGCGCTCGACGTTCGGAACCTAAGTGCAGTGCCATGCACCTACATCGGCCCTCAACTTCTGCAAGAGTCAGAAACCTTGACCGAGGTCAAGTCAAGGAGGCTAGCCATTCCTCTGAGTGAAGTGCGCTGGGAAGGCGAGGGTGTTGGTGGTATCGTCACCCGCGATGGGACGCACACGGGAGAGGCACTTGGCAAGGACCAGAGAGGCGAGCAAACGCTTACCGCCGAGCAGATTTCTCTCCGAAACACGGCCCTCCTAACTGTTGTACAGCAAGTGCAGGCGCTCGAACCGGTCCTGAGAGAAGCAAGTGGGAAAAGTCAAGATGAGTGGGACGTATGGCTTGGCAAAATGATGGGCGACTTGATGGGCGATACGACGGGCGAAGGCGGTGCGACCTGGGGAGAGTGTCTCGAGGTCGGCGCCTGGTGGGCAAGGAAACGGACGCATCTTGAGCAAGATGAATAACGTCGCATGCGCTCGCAGCCCTAAACGCCCTTGTTGCTGGTTCGTCACATCACTTGCTGCAGCCATGGTTAGGATGCAAGGCCCAGCAGGACAAACAAGCAATAAATGCACAGTAGAATACCTAGTAGTTGGGGGCCTGGTTGTCTTGTGTACACATATGAGGCTGCAAAGCACATGGCAAAAAAGAAAAAAATATTGCATTTCAGCGCAGCTCCTCTACAGACTCAACGTGTCCAAAACTCATTTTACTCCTCGTTCTTTGGCACAAACATACTCTCATTCCGGCGACGGCGAGGAGATATAGATGCAACCATGTTCATTGATTTTATATCCAAGACGAGTTGTTCGTCAGGCACTTGCATCGTACCGCTTCTTCAGTGTACGATAGCGTTTGAGGTAATATCTACATCATATATAGGTCAGTTACCATACCTACACACACTCACCAACCGCGGAAAGAGGAAATGGAAAAATCGAGCATGGTCGGGCCATGGGGTGCCAAGTGTCGTTCCGATGTGAGGAGCACCCCAAAGAAAAAAAAGAAAGAAAGAAAGAAAGAAGGGAGAAGGGAGAAAAAGGGACGCCGCAGCTAATAACCAAGCCACGCATCCTTTTGCATTGGGGTCTGAATGATGCAAAATTCGTACAGTGCTTCAACCTCTGGCGGAAAACAATCCAGTCAGCAAAGTGATTTGAGAGAAGAAGAAAAATGCAAGCACAGAGTTCAATGCCATGAAAAAACCTTTCTTCACGTATTCGGCCTGGGCGATGCCGGCGCGTATCTTGTCCTCGTCTCGCTCCGCGGCGTGAAACATGAAGGCTCGGTGGAGGCGCGGCTGGAAGTACTTGTATCCTAGCGGGTATTCTCGTCCCAGATAGAGTAGCTCTGCCGGTTGAGAGTCAGATCCATCTCGTGTCAACGGCCTTTCCATTTTGAAAGAGGGGAAGGGGGAGGGGGGAGCGGCTGGGGATCGCAGCGTGAGGAGGTCCGTCCCGCGTCACAGACACGCGTTGCGACGACGCTGGGCTCGGGGCATGGATGAATGGAACGTGGTGTTGCCGGACGAGAAGCCCGCTTCGCTTACCCTTGTAAATGGCAATGACTTGCTTCCTCAGTTCGGGATTCGGGCCTGACATTGCGCAGACGGGCAGCGCATATCGCTGATGGAACGGGCGGTGTTGAGAGAAGCGAGTTTGTCGATGATGTAAGTCGCAGCGTTTTGGCGACTGGGCTCCGGCTGAGGCGGCTGAGGCGGCTGTGAGGCGGCTGACCGCAGTGACCACTGACCGGTGACGGACTTTCACGCTCCACAATCGCGAGGCCGCTTTTGGGGCAGCGGGAGGCCAAATCACGACCATCAGCCGACTGGGCAGCTTTTTTTTTTTTTGGGTGTTGTTGTTTGTACCGCAGATGTTCGATCTGCGAGATTCAATGGCCAAGTCACGACTCGCGCCCGCGTTGCAGGTCTTCCAGATCCTCCAGCGCTATCCCATGATGATCCGCCCCAGATGCGACCCCGAGGTCCCCATAGGACGGAAACCCGCTCAAGGGGACGTCCTCTGCCGCGGCACAGCGAGCCCACAGAGCTTATACCACGAACTTGGCGTCTTGGTGTTCGCGGGAACCAACGCGAAGCAGACGCAGGAGATTGGTCACATTTCGCGACACGTGCTTGCGTGGGGAGGACCGGGAGGCACGGCGATGAGACTGGGTTGGTGGTCCGCGCCGGAGATGGGGGAAGCATATGCAAGATTGAATTCGTTGAACGGGGATGCGTTGAAGCTCACGACGGATGAGTCGCGAGAAAGAAATGTGAAGAAAGACGGGCTAATCATGGTACGTCCAAACGTTTATCGCACATCTTTTTCTGCTAAACCCTGCCCTTCAAGCCATTTTGGATAGCTGAAAAAAAAAAGCCTACGATTGTTGGTCCCCGGCTGCTTCCACTGGATTCCTTCGCTCGATTCTACCGTGACGTCGAGACGAGCCGCATGGTTGGTGAGATTCATCCTTTCGCCGTCGGCACCGGCGCGCATGTTGGCGCGGCAAAGACTGAATACGACACGGTGTATCCGGAAGGCTGTGACACGGATCCGGAGGCTGGCAGCAGCAGCAGGTGTGATGGCTTCGTCCGGGGGATGGAGCTCGGCTTGGAGACGCACAGGGAGAGGCTGGACGAAGTCGTTTCGAGGCTTCTGGGCCCACTGTGGGTGGGAGCTGGAGAGACAGTAGGAACGTGGTGGACTTTGAAGTCTGCGGTTTTTACAGAGGTTTGAAAGTGTTGTTCCCTCCATCTCGCCATTCTTTTGATATCACCACAAAGCCCGCGCTCTACGGCCAAGACCGTCCAATTTAGACAAACTCCTGCGGCCGAGGTCGAATCGATGTACGATGCGAGGCGAAGAAGCCGGCTCGAGATAGACCGTTTGATGGCTTGCGGCTCAGAGCTCGGAGCTGCATTGCATAGCTGGGCGCGTGGAAAAGGAGTCAAGCCGGCCCGACGCTGCAAAGCGCGCGCGCGCTTTTGGCAAGTGCCGCTGCTGCCAAGACGGGACAGGATTCTCTTTGCTCCTTCGCGCGGCTGTAGCAGCAGCCTTGCCCGGCAGAGTAAAAAGACAAAAATGAGTAAATTGGGTGGCGGACATGGAATATGCTTTTATGCTTTCCCCATGGCAACACGGTACACCACACCGGCTGAGGATGGGGTGGCAATGCAGTTGAAAGCATGACGCTTTTTGTTATCCCAGTCGGGAGTGTTCCCATCCTCCCTCCTTGTGCTCCCATGTTCGTTCGCGGCCGAAGAGAGGCTGCAGGTGACACAGCATTCGACCCAGTTGCGTGCGCGTCCAGCGTCGTCTGCCTGGTGAGATGAGGGTAAACGGAGGAGGAGCAACGTCAGAAACCGCCCAAACTTACCGGACGCACATGGGCGCCGCTGATCCGGCTGGCAAAGACGGCAAACCTGTTCCTGCACAGGTTCATCGATGCATGGCCGGCACTTGCCGCCGCGCGCAGATGGGAGTGCAATGCTTGGGTGGTGAACTGAGGGTGAATTCGGTGGTGAAGTCGGTATCCATCGGCGAGTCAGTCGCGTCCAGCCTCTTTGGCGGGAAAAGCTTATCCTTGCGCCACAGCAAGGCAACGCACACGTTTGCCGCTGTGTTTGCCGCTGTGAAAACGCCGGAAGATGCTCCATGGAAGTGCAGTGAAGACTGCCTGGCACACTGGCTGCCTGCATTGGAAATGTGTCGTGCCATGCCCGCCGTCGTGGAGTCGTGATCGCGTGGGAGAATCGACGTTTCCCCGCAAAAGCGCTGGAGCCTGCGCGTCGTGTTTGGCTGGAATTTGGAACGGAGTCGCGGCTGCTAAATGCGCTGGGGCAGCTGCCTGCCTTCCCAGGTTCCTGCCTCGAGTTTCTAAGCAGCAGGCGCCCCCCCCCCCCCCCCCCCCCCCCCAGCAGCCCCAAGTGGCCCCCCAACCCAGCTGTGCCAGTTCCCGGTCCCGGCCCCTAGTCTCAGCCTTCTTTCGCCTGCCACCGGCTGCACATTCTTTCTTCGCATCGCCGCCGGGCCAGAACTCTTGCCTCCTCCGCATCCATCACTAGTCCATCTTTCCAGGACCCAAAGCATCGTCACCCTCGCCGGCCGACTCCTGGCTCGATCACGACTTTGTACGGCCTTCCTGACCGGCCGCCTGTTGCCGCTCTCGGCGCTCTTTGTTCAGGCGGCTGATTCTGGCACCCAAGCTCGAGCACAGTCTGGCCGTGTCTGAATTGCACGTCTTCCTCCGGGGGAAAACAGGCTCCCTTTCGCATGCCTCGTGCGTCTGGCTCAGGCAAGCGACAACAAGGCGCGACAACGACCCATCGCGAACCCAGACACGAGAATGGGCTTGTGAGCCCTGCGAAACGAGCTCCGGGCAAAAAGAGCAATGGCCAGCTCGACGGCTCTGCGAGGTCTATTGATCAAGCTGCAGGCTACGCAGGGCCGTCACCCTCGCCATCTCCCAATCCACCACCACACGGTCAGCACAATGGCACTCTTGCCAAGCCTGCTTCCGACACTGCTGCCATTGCCGGCTCCTCCTGCAACTCTCGGAGACGATCGTCCCTTGGCTCGTCTTCCGAAGCCTCGTCCGAGTCGGGTCAATCGCACACGGGTCCCAATGGCACCGCGGTCGACGCCGGACACCGCCAAATCGACGTCAACGCCCTGAAGAATATCGATGTGCATAGAGACTCGGGTCTCTTGGAACTTGCTGCCACGGTGATCAAGTCTCTTCCTATGCAGGACACGCTGGCCATTCTCATCATCCTGATGCATGTTCCTTACATGTCTTTGTCCCTCATCTACGCCTGTTTTGCTCTCATCACCTTCGTGCCACCCGTGACCACCAAGACGGGCATGAATATCAATCTGGCCGAGATTCTGGATGGGAACTCCCATACCCCCTCTCTTGTTACCATTATGTGCATGGACTTTTTCTTCTTTCTCATATGGGTATTCCTATGGCGGCCAATACAGGATGGGATACTCGAGTTTGCGAAACCCGTCATCGCCATTACCTTGGGCGGCGGCACCAACGCCAGGGACGGCACCTCGAGAGGCGTCACCACTTGCTTTACCTGGATACTACTTCATCAGGCAATCCGCGCTACAAAGTCTCACTGGGCCCAGTTCACTCGACACTTTCCAGCATCCTGGTCCTTGCCTGCCTTGTTGAGCGACTCCTTTGAATCGAAACCCATCGCGCACGATAGGAGAAGTACCCATGGTTGGATTCAGAGTACGCTGGCTATGCACATACTGACGCAGGGTATTGTCCGATTTGTGCGCGAGTGGTATCTTAAGCGTGAAAAAGGCAACGCAGCTTCTGGTATCGCTGACCCAGAATCTGGCAAATCATCCTCCCTCGGTAGCTCTGCCGGCGCCACAGGTGCCTCGGTGAGCAGCTCTCACTCCCTGGACACTTGCCACGACGGTGGCTCGAACGCAGCAGATACGGAAGCCAGTCCATTGCACGCTCCCTCAACAACCACCGCCAGTTCTACTAAGAGACGAAGAAAGCAAAGTGCACAAGTACGACTGGAGCAGCCACTGTGGGCTGCTTTCGCAAGCAGCAAGATTGTTGCGATCAAGGAGTTCGAACTGTCACAATGGGCGCGCAACTCCAATGTGTCAAATGCTACAGATCGCCACAATCTAGGGAGTGCGTCGTTTGACAGGCAACCAAGGCAAATATGGATATCGTACATTGGTAGTGATGAAGTATGCTTTAACACTAGCTATTTTCTCGACTCGACCGAAAAGGACACCTCTCCGGCATTGGCAAAGGCGAATGGGCATACTGATTTGATGCCGCCCGCAGGCGTCGACGCGTCCAAGCCTTTCTATGTCAGGATAAACAATGCATTCTGGCAGCCAACACGGATATTGGCGGTCCGGAAGACGGATCAAGACGAGATGGAGGGCACGCGATGGACGGGGGATATATACGGGCTGCGACCCGCATCTACTTACGTCTGTGAATTTGTTGACATTCACAGTAGCGAAATCATTCACTCGACGACGATTCGAACTGCCAATGAACCCTTGCGAGAAAACGATGCGCTGCCGCCGGCCGTTCCTCCTGCCCAACCGCCGCTCCGACCGGATTCGCCCGCCACAATTATCCGAAACTCTATCGCTGCGGAAGAAGCGCGGCTTGCCGACGAGCGCTCGCGCCTCAAGACTTGGCGCAAAGAGTCCAAAACAAAACTCAACACCATCAGACGCGAAATCGAGCTCGTCGACAATCAATTGTCGTCGGCGGGCAACAGCGACGAGAGGCATAGGCAAAAGATTCGGCAACATGAGTTTCAAAAGTTTCAGGCCGAACGTGACACCGAGTCGCTCGGGGAAGAGCTTGACAAGTTTGGTGGCTCGCCAGAGCTGGCTGATCGCAAACTGGAACTCGACAAAGTACATTCTGACGAAAAGAAGATGTTCGATGGCGCCCAAAAGCATTTCAAGGAATACAAGTCCAACTTGGGTCGCGAGGTCAATGCAAAGGAGCTCGAAAAGGTCAACCTCAATTCGCGGCGCAACAAGATCGGCCTCCGAATTGACAAGGTGGACAAGGAAGTGCGCAACATTTCGGACGCCAATCGCCGTGGCCTTGGCGAAGCCGACCGTCGCGATCAAGAACGAGTTTCATGGCTGGAGAACAACGGCGCCATCAAGAGCAATTACATGGAACGCATCGGGCAGGCATGCAGCACCAATACGACCCGGAAACAGAAGATCCAGAACTTGCAGGTCCAGGTCGCGAGCGTGAGCACCTTTATCGCGCACGCCGCTGTAAATAATGTCATGGAAAAGGCTCCATCTGGCGGTGCCGAGGTGGACCCGGGACATGTGGCTTTTCGACCGCATCCGTCGTCTCCCTGGAGCCCGAACCCGGCAGTGCTCCCTCATTATCCCGCAGGCATATGGGCTGGCTCTTCCGCAGATGTGATCTCTTCTGCCGCTGCAGGCGCTCCTCCCACGACTCAGCCCGGCACGACCTGGCAGCCACCTCCGACAGCCGCCCCCTTTGAGCCACGCGGAACCAAGTCTAGGGGTCGTAGTTCCAGCATGCTTAGCAATGTGAGCGGATTTACGGAGCCAAGCGGCGACGAGGATGTCTCCCTGCACAAATCGCCGCCGACTGGCCCCTTCCGGCCTGGTATGTATTATTCCAGGAGGAATGGCACGAGCGGCAGCGGCGGTAGCACCGCGAGCGGCAGCATCGGCGAGCCAACCAGTCCGAGATGATTTCCCCTTGCTTTTGACTGTTGGGTAGAATCAAAAGATTTTGCCGACCAGAGAGAGGAGGGGGGGGGGATGGGAGTTTCTCGCGCAGTTGGAATGGTTTTCAATGAGCAGAGAAATCGAAGCGTTGTAGTTGAAGAAAGAAGCGGAGAATATACTTGTTATGCTTGGGGTCTGCTGTTGGGTCTCGCGCGTTTACCGTGAATGAGGGGAGGATTCTTTGGCGCGTTTGTCTCTGTTGTTTGTCTGACTGTTGCACTCGTGAGCGGCGTAGTAATCGCTACCCTGGATGATGCCAATGCCCAATGCCTACTTATTTATCCGAAAGCGGACAGACCCACAAAACCCCGAGGGGCCAAGACTCAACAACGGCAGGGACTTGCCACATGTGCAGTGAGCGGCAGGGATCGTAAATTTGGCCATGTGCGTCGTTACCCACAAGCGACAGAACGGCCTCCAAGTTCCATCCCTATCTCATCGATAGCTTGATCGCTCGCTGTACTTAGATTCGAGAGCATTCTTCTTTTCGGAACGCGGAATTGGATCGTGTGAGCCACGTGGCAGTGCCTACTGGGAGCATCTTTGGCTCTGTCCTCGCCGTCTGCTTTTGGGACGATGCCTGCATCACCATGGACTTTGTACGTCTCGGCCCCCTCGCCCCCCTTCCCGTATTGGTATGACTTCTGGGCCAAAGTCTTGCACGTTTTTTAAGAGGTACATGGAGCGGATTTTGGCGGCCTTTCAAGCTGACTGGAACTCTCGTTTCTTTCTCGGGCGAATTGTAGTGGTCGCGATTGTTGAGCCCCCTGGCTACGGGCAGCCCACGAAAAGATCAAGGCAAAGATCCGGCGAAACGACTACATCGCTTCGAAAAGGAATACGCCAAGCTGCTGGTAAGGACACGAAATTTTGCGACCCAGTCCCTACTCATCAAAGTTGCCCTCAGCCTCCTTGTCGGGTCCTTTTTCTGGGACCTTTACTCGATCCTTTACTAATGCCGCCCCCAAAACAACAGACGTCATGGCGCACATCATCCAACCTGTCCCGCGATAGCGAGGCCGCCGAGACGATCGAGATCCGCATGCAAGAGCTCACGAATATCCTCAGCGACGAGAGTCGGCGCCCGCTTCCTCACCCGTGCATCCAGTACGCGTCCATCAAGCAAATCTACGTACCCATTGGCAAGATTGCCACCACGTCCTACAACGAATGGATCATCAAAGAAGCCGTGCTTCTGTTCGCGACGCTCATCGAAAGCGAGGAGGAGGCATTTGTTGAGAACCCCACGTTTTCGGCCAGCCTGACCAACTTGCTGGTTCGAATTACCGGCGTCAACAGCGTGCGGCTTGGCCTGGACACGGAGTCCCGGGTCGTTGAGCTGGCGTTCAACATCACGACCAAGATCCGTCTCGACCCTACCACGGTACTTTCTGCATGGTTCAAAACGCCATTGCCGAGTGCACGTGGCGAGGCGAGGGACCGAGACGAGCGCGATCGATTCGCGGGCCGTACGCAACGCGTTGATTTCCCCCTGTTCTACATCCTGATGGACTACATCCATCACGAGGGCAAGGTGGGCGATTTCGCGCGCACGGGCTTGCTGTACATTATCGAGGCTGCGTCGAGCTCCGCGGCCCTCGAGCAGTGGATTGTGGAGAGCGACCTGTCAACTCTGATGGCGACTGGCCTGGGCGCTCTGTATAGCCAGCTGAGCCGGAAGCTGGTGATTGATCACCTGCCGCATGATTTGCCGCCGATCCTGGCCTTGTCGGACTACGAGCATCCTGCATCCAACTACGAGATTATCAGCTCCTGCTCTCCGGAATTCCAGTCGCACCTGGAGACGTTTCTATCCCACTTGCTCTTCTGGCAAGACGTCTTGAACCACTGTCGGTCCGTGGAGGTCAAGTCGACTTTGCTGGAACATTTCCAAGTAATTTTTCTCCAGCAGTTGCTGTACGTATCGCTACCAATTCCTTCTTTTCTCCTTCTGATTCCCAGCACGAGTCCTGACGGATGGGGTGGCCGTGGCTTCTACTGACGAGGAATGTGCAACAATGCAGATATCCATCGCTCTTGGAGTCATCCGATATCGATGGGGGCTCTTCCGTCGCCGTACTCACGTATCTGCGACGGATCCTTGAGTCCCTGGACCACCCCGACATGATCAACCTGATTCTTCATTATCTTTTGGCTCTGCCGGATGCGGCGGCTCCTCCCAATCGGAAACCGTCCCGCTCGTCCGTCAGCGACGCACGCAAGAGGAAGTCGATGGATCTGACCAAGATGATGGCCGAAAAGGCCGAGGAGCCAGCTACGCCGCTGCTGTTCAACCTCATCGACCTGATTCTGTCATGTCTGCGATCCAGAAACCAACAAACGATCCAGGTTACCCTCCAGCTCGTGTCCGCCATCCTAAAACGACACCATCGTTATGCGGTCTTCACGCTATTACGGACAGAGTTGCTGCCAAATGACGCCACTCATCGTACGGTGGCCGCACACGAGCAAGAGGTTGAATACCTCGTCTCGCTCGCCGGTGCTATCGGCGGCAAGGCCGATTTCGACACCATCTATGCCAACATGCTCAGGGATACCACGGCCCGGGTCGAGAGCCACCCGTGCTCGCTGAGACTGATGGTTCCGCGAGTGCCAACAAGTAAGCTCAAATTGCCAAACGCGCCGGACGCCATGCCCGGAGCACCGCGAGATATCCGCGAGCACACCCTCCGGCCGGATGACCCGCTGCTCAACATCATCCTGGACCTTCTCGAGACGTTTTTCATGAACGCGGTCGAGACCAACTTGTCGGTGACGGAGACGATGGTGGATCTCGCAATTTGTGGATACATGAACATTGAGGGCTGGCTTTCGCGCGACCCCACGACGTACTCGTATGTGGACGAGGACGAGGACGAGGAGGAAGAAGAAGAAGATTTAGAGGAGCCGCAGCCTCAGCCTCAGCCTCAGCCTCCGTCGCCGGCGCCGGCGCCAGCACCGCTGCCACGCGGAAACAGCCCATTGACCGAGACGTTTGATGAGGCGCAACGCTCAAAGGGCGTGCAGCGCTGCAGAAGCAGACCCAGGTGGGTGGAAGCGCAGCTGCCTCGCATGCTGCAGGTGCTCAAGAGCCTCAGCGACCAAATTGTCCACTACAAGCAGACGATACCGAGATTCGAAGAGCTCCTCGAGCAGAGACGAGATGCGTTCCAGACTGCCGAGTCCATGCTGGACGCGACTTCGCCTTCGGTTCCGCCACCGGCAGCCGCAGCAGCAGCAGCAGCAGCAGCAGCATCGGTGCGCATAGCATCGGCCTCGGGACCCGGCACACCCGAGCGGCCGAACATGGACGAAGCGCTCCGGGCGGCGTCACCGCCTCGGCCCTCTGCATTGGAGGGGTTCGCGCAGCGCCTTTTCTCCGATCTGGCAACAACAACAACAACAGCAACGCCCAGCAGATTGGCGACGAGCCCCAAGGGTCGCCACGAACACGGCCGGAGGATTTCGGCAGGCACATTGACGACGCCGGGCAGTTACCCGGGGGGAGGGGGACCGGGACCGGGGGGACCGGAAGTGATGACGCCGCCAATGGCCGTTCGAGGGCCCCCGATGGAGGTGCCTCTCCGCCACAACTACAACGACGCGTCGCCAACAACGACAACGACGACGACGACAACATCAACGACAAGGCGCGGGATCGGCCGCAGCTTTTCCTCTGGGAGCGCAGCACTGGCGGCCGACATTGGACCGTCTCCCGAGGAGCAGGACATGGTGGCGGATAGCCAGGCTTCCGCGTTTGCGGCATTCGACCAGAGCATCTTGTCCAGACGGGTGGGGTGCCCGCCCCTTGCGCTCGACTTGACGAGGAAGACGGAGGGGACTGGGACTAGGCCCGAGGGGGAGGCTTCACCGCGGGTTCAGGTCCACGACCAAGACCAAGACGCGCAAGATGCCCAAGACACGGATGGGGATGCGAGATCAGAGAGCAGTCTGGCCGCCTCGACCGGCACCCGCAAGGCACAGGCACACGGGGGGGAAGAGGAGGCCACCGTCTCGGTGTCGCATGTCCTGACCAATACCATTATCTTGCAGTCTTTTTTGCTGGAGCTGGCTAGTTTGATGCAGGTCCGGGCGGGGCTATTCGACGAGGTGCGGTACGTGTAGGGGTGGGGGAGGGAAGAGTGGACTTTGTCTTTTTCATGTAGACCTTGGGTTCCTAAGAAATTGAAATTTGAAGATTCAAAAGGGAAGTTGAATGTGGAGGTGGAGGGTGAGGATTGGCTTGTTGGTGGTCTTGACTCTTGCAGGACGGCGCGGCGCGGCGCGGCGGAGGCGGAATGCATTCATGACATGGACTGGCATGGGGGGGAGGGCCCGGAGGAGGGGTTTCGCGTGTCATTGCGGATAGATGTTTTCATTGAGCAATACGTGTTTGAATAAGAGCCCTCTTTGGCCTTACGTTTTAACGAGATGAGAGAGATGGATCAGGACGTGGGGGGGCCTTGGGAGAGAGGAAAGACATGAAACAGGACGTGGGGAGGGGGAACACGAGCCTACGAGTTCATCTGCCGACCGTGCCAAGATGGAAAAATGGAGCAGTGCCCCACCACCCCGCATCCAGATTCCCCCCTCGCCGCCCTCGGCGCCAAGTGGCATGGCAATGACGGCAGCAACGTCTCTCGCGCGCGCCGACTTATGGTCTGTTATGTAGGTGGGCAGGTAGACAACCAACTCAAGAGTTGGGCTATTCAACATTGTACTACGATTCACGAGTGAGGGTGGGTGGACGGTGCGTTTTGATGCACTCCACGTCCCAACGGGGACACAGTTAGCGGGAGAAAAAAAAAAGGGGGGGGGGGAAGGCCAACTGGAGATTTTTGCATGTGCGAATGGCGGGACGCTGTCGGCAGTCATGTTGCGTGGTATCGTATACCGTGAGTTGTAGCACACAGACATGATGCATCCATCCATACACGGGTCGGAAAACACGTGGTACCCTCGAACGGGCTCGAACGGCCCTGGGGCCTGCCTGGGGAAGGAAAGGGGGGGGGGGGGAAAAGGAAGAAGGAAGAAGAGAATTTCTGGAAAATTTTTCCTTTTCCCCCCGTGACATTGGATAATGCGTATATATATACCTAGTATTTTTTTTTTTTGACTCGTGTGCCGTCTCGGACGGGGCGTTGCGTGGTTTGTGCTGTTGCCTGCCTGCCGCCACCCCCCACCTTTCCACGGGAGTGTTTCCGAGAGGCCCCATTTTTGGGAACAATTGGGCTCCTTCTAGGCCCTCGCCCATCGCGACTTCTTTTTTTGGGACTTGCATGCGGCCAGCTGGACCGGGAGCTGGGCGATGAAGGTGGGGGGAGGGGATGAAGTGATGTTCAGGGCGAGAGGGAAGGAGTGAGTGAGTGAGTGCCTGATGCTTTGCGCAGGTACGTCGTGTGTGCCTTTTTGTGGTTGTTTATCAAAACCGGACTTTGACGCTTGATTTCCCCCCCTTCCCTTGCTTTCTGTTCGAAAAGACCACGTTGGACATACATTGTGGTTACGAGGACTTTTTTCTTTCTTCTTCTTTTTTTTTTTTTTTTTTTTTTTTTTGGTTTCATCATTGCGATTACGGAGAAGAATCATCATTCTGGTTACCCAAACACATCATCTTTTGTGACGCAACGAGAAAACAATAGCCCATTCATAGAATTCGTTCATTCTTCAACTCTTTTTTTTTTTTTTTTTATTTTTTTTTTCCCTTCTTCTTATTACTCGTCTTCACCTGCCATTCTCCTCCCTCCCAGCTGTCTGTTGTCCAGCTGTCTGTTGCTGTCGTCGTCGATTCCAAAACATTCTTCACCACGATGCGCCTCGGCGAAGGACTCGCCTTGGCGGCCGCCGCCTTGGCCACGGCGCAGGATATCCAGCATCGAGGCATGGAGCACGCTGATCTGCTTGCGCGGCGAGACGTGCCCTCGGAAGCAAAGATGGCTCAGCTGGCCAAGGCTGAGAACCGGACGCTGTGTGTCATCTACCCGGACGCGCATGGCGGCGACGATGCGCCCAAGATTATGGAGGTCTTCAACAGCAACTGTACCGCCAAGAGCCTCATCTACATGCCCGGACCCGACTACAACATCAGGAGTAAGATGATCACCTCGCTGAATGATGTGCACATTGTCCAGTATGGCCGCATGCTCTGGAGCGGCGACATTGACCACTGGATGTCGACCGTGTACCTGCCCGTCGGGTTCCAGAACCAGAGCACAATGTGGTCCTTTGGCGGCATCAACGTCACCTGGGATGGACGCAACACGGGCACGCTCGACGGCAATGGCCAGGTCTGGTACGACTGGGCCAAGTCGGAGGGAAACGTTGCCAAGCGGCCCATGAACATCAACTTCAGAGCCTTGAAGCACTCCGTCATCAAGAGACTGCGCTTTGTGCAGAGTCAGATGTGGACCATGGCCATCACTTACTCGGAACACGTGGAGCTGGACGACATCTACGTCAACAGCACGTCCAACAGCTCGTGGAACACGCTCAACACGGACGGCTGCGACACCATCAACTCACACGACATCACCTTTAGAAGCTGGTTCGTGACCAACGGCGACGATTCCATCGCGCTCAAGGGCAATTCGAGCCGAATCTTCATCTACGACAGCGAGTTCCACGACGGGCAGGGCGTCGCCATTGGCTCAGTGGGCCAGTACGACGGCAGACAGGACAACATTACCGACTTTTATGCGCGCAACATCACCCTCGTCAACACGGCTCACGTGTCGTATCTGAAGACATGGGCCGGCATTTCGAGAGGATATCCGCCCAACGGGGGAGGGGGTGGCCTCGGCCACGCCACCAACATCGTCATGGAGGACATCAAGATCCAAAAGTTGCGCCAGCAGCCCTTCTTTGCCTGGCAATGCGAGAATTATTCTGGCTGGGCTGGCAAGGACTGCAACTCGTCCAAGTACAAGCTAAACCAGATCGCATGGCGTAGGGTGAGCGGCACTGTCAACAGCGATGTCAAGGATCTGGGTTGGTTTCAGTGCAGTGCGGCTGCGGGCGGCTGCGATGATATCGAGGCCCGGGACATCAATGTCAGGTACCATGACACTAGCAAGACGCTTGATAGCTGGCATTGCGAGAATGTCCATGCCAACAAGGGCTTCAAATGCAACAGTCCGCCCAAGGAGTCGTGTTAGATGATGGACGATGTACACGATGGAAGCCCGGTGTGCTTTTAATGGACCAAGGACTGTGGCGGGAACGAATCCGGTGGGCAGCTGCCGAATTTCTGTATGCTCGAGTTGCAATTCCAAAGTATTTTGAGCATTATTGTGCTGTGCTGTGCTGCTTGGTCGGACTTGGACGTCTGGAACCATCACTTTCCCTGTAGAGTCACGACGGAAGACCATGAGCTGAGTTGAGGCGACTTAATATTGGAAAGCGACGTGCGCCCACACCCCCCCCACGATGAATCACTGCGCAGCAAAGCGGCCAATGCAGTCCCGTCTGACGCTCTGCGAGTTTTTCTGTCCTCCTGGCCGGGGCGGGCGATTTATACGGGACCCCGTTTCGAGTGCGAATTGACGGTGCATTGACGGTGAAAGAACCAGACGCTCGGTGCTACGTTGTACGGGATGAGCACGCGTCGCGTCGAGGAACAGGAACGCTGGACGGACAGCAAGGTCGGTGGCTGGGGGTGCATCGGGTTCGATTGATCGATTGATTGATTGATTGATTGGCTTATTGATTGATTGATTGGCTTGATCTGGACATGACTCATGAGGGACAGACAAGAACTTTGAATCTGGGCCCGTGTCGTGGTGTGTAGTAGTGCACAGTGTGAATGCGATGGATCAATAATGGCATCCATCATGCCACGATGGTGGTGACGACCCCGCTCCTCCGCACACGCACAGGAAGGAACGAGCCGCAAGTTCGGCGTGGAACTTGAATGATGAAGAATCTCCCTCTGGCAACCCTTCCTACTCCTGGACGCAGGCTGCCCAAGAGGCTGTCTGGTGGTTGAGAATGAGAACAAAACCAGTGCTTCCGCAACAAGCAGTCATAGAAAAAAAGAGGACTGATCCTCGTCCTTGTGTCAGGCCTTTTGCCATGTGCTCTCTTTTTTTTGGCGCTAATCACGCCCCCCCGGCGCCCGTCGCGCGTCGCGCTGCACTCCGCATTGGACACGAAGACTGGTGCGACCGCGCATTCAGCACTCATTGGCTTGGACATGAGCTTTTGCGTCAGAGGCACATGGTCACTTGAGGTCATATCGGGCCGTCTGTGCCAGCTTGCTCGGTCGGGACTCGGGGCGTCGCTGCGTCGAGGAGGAGGAGGAGCGAGGCCAACTTGTGTGTCGAGGAGGGTTGGCATCACACAGGACCTGGCAATCAATCTTTTGCCGGACAGCCAAGGGGTGAGTACCTACCTACTTACCCCCCCCCGGATTCATTTTCAATCTTGTCTCAATTGCTCACGTGGTGGAAGGTATGATAGTATTAGTATCCCCTCACACCTGCGGATGCTCCATCATCGGCGCTCGCCCACTCATGCGTCGTCTTACAACAAATACGAAACATGGCGCGTCAAAATCAGCATCTTTATGCCCCAAAACGAGCATGTTTTTCAGCCGGCATGCCGTCTTCAGAGTATCCGTCGAGCATTTGTGACACCAGGAATGGAAAAAAAAAAAAAAAAAACAACATTGTCGTCTGTGCCGGACTAGCGATGGATTTTTCTTTTTGGGCCCATAACAATATCCTTCGTGCCACACAAGTCTTCCATTTGCCGAGTCTGATTGAAGAAGATGGCTCGATTTGTCCAGGTGGCTCGGCTCACGGTCCAAACGTGGGGCATAATGACGGGCCACGCCCACATCTGGCGCCAATGCCGCATCGAGCCGAGAAACTGGGGAATGAAGCTATTATGACTCCGTTCGTGCTGGGCCCAAGTGCTTGGTGGATTGTGGCGGCGAGACGGCGCAGATGGGACACGATGTTTTTTTTTTTATCCCTTGACGGCTGGGTGACATGAGGGATCCATAAGTCGCGACATCAGCTTCAGCAGTCCCTGAGATGGCAGTACTTTTGTAGTCTGCAGCTGAAAAAGGTACCAAGGACGCATTTCTCTCCTCGAAGTAGCTGTTGGCTGCATCATGGAAGGGGATTCGGCAGCGCGGATGACACCTCTTGTTGACCAACTACCCCAACTACACTAAACCATTGTGACCAAGAACACTGTCGCCCCGCATTTCAAAGCTTCCGTCTCGCATATCGGCCGAGGAGGCAAGACTTGTACATGAGTAGGTGTACATGGCCGCAGGCAGCAACAGTCGGCAAGCGCTTTGCCGGCCGCGCTGCTCTCCAAAGAGCTTACTTTGCCCCACAAGCATCAAGGGTTTGTTGGCGCCTCCTACTGTCGTGTTGGTTTCGATGCGGGGATAGCAGCCAAGGCTTGAACAGTGGGTTCTTTTACACATGTGTACAAAGGAAGACGCTTGATGGCTAGGACGACATCCAAAAACCCAGCCAGTCAAGTGAGGGCATGAAGCGGACCAGTAACTAATTACTCCTCCATGCTCTTTCCCTTCACGTCCGGCCTTGGCCCCCAGTGCACAACCATGCACGACCGCCCGTCGACATCCCTCCCCTCCCTGCTACCGAGACGACACCCTCCAACCAGTGGCTGCTTTCACCCGCGGCTGGGTGATCTGGTGATGCTGACAGGACGGTGGATCCCTGAGTATTGGCCGGCGGGCGGATGTGTGGCGCATTTGGGATCAAAGGTACCTCCGAGAAGACGATGCGCCCTTTGGAACAGCCCTGGGTATGTGGAATGTCAGCAAAAAGGGCAACACTTGTGCGGTTTCGAGTGCTGGCGCTGGTCTGCTGGTCCCATCTCTATATAAAGTGCCGCCCGCCGCTCGCGCTGGCGTGAACAGCTGAAGCCGCCTCCGGCCTGTTGAGAGACCTTGCCGTGCTTTTTGTACCGACCCCGAGTTCTCGTCAGCATTCGATACAGGGCGGAGAAGAAGAAAACACATCCCCCGTGAGCGTCGCATCGCGTGTGGCCCAACATGGTGGTCATCGGCAACATATACGTCATTGCCTCGGTGTCTGTCATCGGCGGAGGTCTCTTTGGATTTGACATTTCCTCGCTGTCCGCCCAGCTTGGAATGCAATCCTACCTCTGCTATTTCAACCAGGGACCCTACGGACCGCCGTTTAGCCAAGGAAAATGCTCTGGGCCTCGTGAACTGGTCCAAGGAGGTATCACAGCCTCCATGGCTGCTGGATCCTGGCTCGGCGCGCTCGTTTCAGGCCCTCTGTCGGACCGCCTAGGCCGGAAGTACTCCATCATGACCGGCTGTGTCGTGTGGTATGTTTCTGTTTCTGTCTGTCTGTGATTCTCATTCTCGGGCACTTGAACGCTTTTTTTGACCATGTTTGTCCATTTGTAGGATGATTGGCTCTACTATCTGCTGCGCGTCGCAGAACATCGGGATGCTCATTGTCGGCCGCATCATCAACGGCTTCTGCGTCGGCATCGAAAGCGCCCAGGTGCCCGTGTACATTGCCGAGATCTCACCACCGTCCAAACGTGGCCGCTTCATTGGCATGCAGCAATGGGCCATCACATGGGGCATCCTGATCATGTACTACATCTCGTATGGCTGCTCCTACATTGGCGGCAGGGACTGGGACAATTGGTCGGCGTCCTCTTTCCGGGTCCCATGGGGCCTGCAGATGATCCCCGCCGTCTTCCTCTTCTTCATGATGATGATCCTGCCCGAGTCGCCTCGATGGCTGGCGCGAAAGGACCGCTGGGAGGAGTGCCGCTCCGTCCTGGGCCTGGTGCATGGCAGGGGCGACGTGGACCATCCTTTTGTCGCCATGGAGCTGCAGGACATCAAGGACATGTGCGAGTTTGAACGCCGCCATGCCAACGTCACGTACCTGAATCTGCTGGAGCCGCGGATGCTCAACCGGACCCTGATCGGCTGTTTCACCCAGATCTGGTCGCAACTGACCGGCATGAATGTCATGAGTACGTTTCCCTGTGGCCTCGGCTGAGCAAGTTCGCTGACCCTTGATCATCTCTGCAGTGTACTATATCAATACCGTGTTCAAAATGGCCGGGTACAAGGACCAAGAGAATCTGCTCGCCTCGTCCATCACGTACATCATCAACGTCTTCATGACCATCCCGGCTCTCCTCTTTGTCGATCGCTGGGGGCGGCGTCGCACGCTGCTCGCAGGCTCGGTCCTCATGGCTACCTTCATGTATGCCAACACCGGTATCCTGGCCACGCACGCGACCATCCGGCCCGAGGGGTACGAGGGCAACAACGCCGCGACCATGGAGCTCACCGGTTCCTACGCCAAGGGTCTCATCGCCTGCACCTATCTGTTCGTCGCCTCGTTCGCTCCAACCTGGGGCCCCGTCTCGTGGACGTATCCGCCCGAGCTGTTCCCCCTGCGTCTCCGCGGCAAGGGCGTCGCGCTGGCAACGTCGGCCAACTGGGCGTTCAACACGGCCCTGGGCTTCTTCGTGCCCCCCGCCTTTGCCAACATCCAGTGGAAGACGTACCTGATCTTCGCCATCTTCAACACCGTCGCCTTCGTCCACGTCTACTTTGTCTTCCCCGAGACGGCCGGCAAGACGCTGGAAGAGACCGAGGCCATGTTCGAGGACCCCAACGGGATCAAGTACCTCGGCACGCCGGCCTGGAAGACGAGGGTCGTCACCAAGCAGACGGAGAATGCGGAACACGGCGACGTTGATGCCAAGCGCCAGGCTGCCGCTCCGTACGGCCTGTCGAATGCGCATGAGCATGACCCGGAGAAGACGTCCAAGTCGCGGGTTCAAGCCACGACGGCTGTTTGAGCATGGGGACCGCTCGAGTGCGTTGCATGTTGTGTGACGGGGCTGTAGTTGTCTTTTCTTTTCTTTCCTTTTGTTTGCCTGTTTCTGTTTGCCTTTTTTTGTCGGTCATTGGTTACGCCGGCAGCACATGGGCTTAGGTGGGCATGCTGATTTGGAAGGGTGGAAGGACTTGAAAGAAATAAAAAAAAAGAAACAAATTAGAGGTTTGGGGGGGGTGTTCAGAGGCTCAGTGATGTTTCGTGGATTGTCAATCATGTTTTGCCAGTTTCTCTACTCCCTTGACGCTCATACGGATGATCATTAATGTCAGTCTCCACAAAAGAAACACTTGACAGTGGGAATCGGTAGTCTTGGGAACGATTGATGGTAATGGTAGCAAAGTGTTTCTCCGCGCGGTTTGCTCGCTTTGTCTGACAGGTTGTACGGGCGGTACTTGTACTGCTTCGGGGGCCGCACATTCGCAAATTGTCCGTATGGGTGTATATGTTCCGTCTCCACGGGGGGGGGGAAAGTAACTTGCACATGTCTTCTGTTTCTTCTTCTTCTTAAGAAAACAAAAGGGATCCAGGAACGGTGGTTTTTTTTTTTTAATTTTCATTCAACTCGGTGTGCCTGATGGGATTGCGCTTTGAACGAGCGATCGTCCAAGCCAGGCCCCTGTCCCGGTGAAGCGACTCAACATGAAGGAAGTACTCGTTGCGTCCAGAAGGACTTGTGATGTTGATTGAGACTTGATTGGTCGGTTCCGCGTGCCTTTTGTTTTTCCGGCGCGAACCGCCCCAGCCCGGCAGCAGCGGCCCCACATGCACCAACCACTCCAATTGGCTACCCGTCTCCCCAGTGCCCACTGCCCACTCCCAGCCACCGCCTGATGGATGGGGCAAAAACGGCCAGCGGGCCAAGCAAGTAAGCCAGGCCAGGCCAGGCCCGGCCCAAGGCAAGGCAGGGCATCCTGATCCTTTCCACGCGGCCATGCCGCAGGGCTGTGTGAGCCAGAGCCACGAGCTCTTTGTCGGTGGCCTCTTTGTCCGCCTCTCCCCTCGATGCTTCGCCGGAGCCGTGATCGATTCTCCCTCTCGAGGAGAAAGCGCCGATATAAAAAAAAAGAAGAAACTTGAGAAAGCTTTGCGTCGAAAAAAAAAAAAAAAAAACCTCGCCATAACGTCCAAC
>SRQA01001090.1:0-12861 GCA_018360365.1 Claviceps citrina
GGCCGGCGGCCGGGCCTTCGCCTTTGCCGGGACCGAGGCCGAGCAGGACGAGCTGTGGAGCGCGCGCAAGGTCGCCCTCTGGAGTACCATGGCCGCCATGCGGGACGGGGACCGGGTCTGGACCGGCGATGTGGCCGTGCCCGTGAGCCGGCTGCCCCAGCTGATGGAGGAGACCAGGGAGCATGTGCGGAGGAGTGGTCTGACGGGGTCGATTGTCGGGCATGTGGGCGATGGGAACTTTCACAGTGAGATCAGACTCGGACACCCGGAGCACCCCCTTTTCTTGCCCCCCCCCCCCCTTTCACCCACCCCCTTTTTTTTATCTTTCTCTCTATTTTTCCCTTGACCGAGGGACTACTCGAGAAAACAAGCGCGAAAGCACCATACTGACAGGGCCGCCTTCCCAAAGCCATCCTCATCTACAGCGCCGCGCAACGCAAAAAAGCCGAAGCAGTCGTTCACAAGATGGTCAAGCGAGCCATTGAGATGGAGGGGACCGTGAGCGTGAGTCTTGGGCCATCAAACATGGCAAGAGTTGGCGATGTTTTTTTTTTTTTTTTTTTCTTCTTTTTTTTTTTTTCCTCTCCTGTCCTGGGTCTGGTCTGCCGTGTCTGAGTTTGGAGCTGATGTGTCGCGTTCCGCGTCGGGGGCAGATCAAAATGGCGTTGGACCCTCTCTGCTTGCTGAACTGCGACAAGGTGGTAAGGGTGCAGAGGCCGAGGAAGGGGGAGGTTGAGGAGTGGTGATGAGGGCGGACTGGACTGCCTGGCCTCGGTGCCGCGTGTCCCGTGTCCCGTGTCCCGTGTCCCGTGTACAGTAGTCGTGTCGAGCCAGCTAGCCACTGCACTGCTTGTCCTTGTATCTCCTGCTGCGTGCTGCGTGCTGCGTGCTGCGTGCTGCGTGCTGCTGCTGCCTGCTACAGACGTACGTTGACGATCCGGCGGCGCCAGCAAACAAACGCGGCATGGCATGGCGTTGGCGTGCGAGCTTCGCGGCCATTGGCTCGGCGCCAATGCTGGTGCTCCACCGCCATCCAGAGGCTGGCGCAGCTGCTGCCGCCCATCAATGATGCATCACATGGCCCGGCCCATGGTCGTTGGGGCCACCCCAGCGGTCCGATGCATGTGCCCACTGCCCAGTGCCCAGTGACAGCCGAACTCCAACTTGGATGGCCGCGATACAAACACGGTTGATTGATTCTGCATCTTTACCTGCTCCTGCTCCTGCTCCTGCTCCTGCTCGCCACAGCCACGTCACGCAACGCTACCAGCCTCTCTGGGCGCCTCGGCTCGTCAACCCTACGGTCTACCCACTGCCCTTGGTTTGGTTTGGGAGCAAGCAGCATCAGCATGTCCCTTCTCACGGCACAGCTGCATCCCGGCCGAGCGCTGGGCTTCCTCAGTACGTCGTCGTGTTTCCGTCCGTCCGTCCGTCCGTCCGTCTCTCCGTCTGACAAAAGTCTCATCCAGTCCTCGGCGCATCCCTCCACGACGTCCTCACGCGGCTCAAGGCCGAGCCCTGCCGGTTCCCCAAGCTGGAAGTCGTCTACTCCCCCGACCAGCCGGTGACGGAGCCGGTCTGCGTCGTGCTCCCCCAGAACGGCATCCGGCTGCGGTTCGACGGCCCGGAGCAGCGGCTGCGGCTGATTGAGGTGGTCGACTTCTCGAGGTGCCACATCACCTTCAAGGACAGGGATCTGGCGAGGCCGCCGCCGGCGTCGTCGTCGTCGCTGGTCCACGCCGCGGGGCCTACGTTCCGGCACATCTACCACCGGCTGCTGGGTCCGACGTACGGCGGCGAGTACCTCCCGCCGCCGAGCGGGAGCCCCGAGGACGGCACGTACGTCCTGTCGTACCCCGGCGTCGCGTTCAACTTTCCCCTGGCCAAGTCGGCCTACTCGCCCGACAAGGACGTGGTGACGCTGCTGTCGTCGTCGTCGTCGTCGTCATCACGTCCCCAGCAGGCCCAGCAGGCCACGGCCACGTCCATGGCCGTCTTTGCCGGGTCGTCGTGGGCCGACGCGCGCCAGACGCTCTGGACCGAGGTCCTCCCCAGCGTCAAGCAGACCACGGTGCTGCTCCCCCGCACAAAGGACGTCTACCCGGACGAGGTGTCCCTCGTGCGGATCCACGGCGGCGGCCGGCTGGACCTGTTCCGCAAGTGGACCGGCGCCGCGTTCCGGATCCAGCTCGGCGAGACGACGCCGCAGGAGCTCGTCATGGAGCTCGGCCCGCCCAATGCCATCTACCGCAAGAACGAGCACAAGATGGTGATCCACAAGATGCGCACCACGAGCAACGCCTCGCGTGGCCAGGGCCAGGGCCAGGGCCGGCCCGGCGCTGGCAGCACAGGAGCAGGTCCAGGTACAGGCACGGCTACAGCTGCGGGTGCTGATGCCAGCGGTGCGGGCGGCGCAGGCGGTGCGGCTGGCGATTTCGGCCGCCCCGAGGACCACCTGACCGACACGGATCAGTCGTCCATGAACACGGGCTCGGACGACTCCGACAACGACGAGGCCGTGGACGACCAGCAGCCAGACGGGGCGAATGCGTCTGGGGAGTGCTTCTACAACTACTTCTACCTCGGCTTCGACATCCTCCTCTCGCCGGCTACGCAGCCGTCGGCGGCGCCTCCCGCCGTGGGCAGTGCTGCTGCTGCCGCTGCTGCCGCTGCTGCCGGTGCCGGCAACGCATTCCCCCCCAACGAAGCGGCCGACAACCCCCTCAGATGCCACCATCCCGACCGTCTCGTCGCCACCAAGCTCGTCCTGCACGGCAACGTCCCCGGCTCCTACGAATTCAACCGCCACCGCCGCTGCCGCTGGGACATTTCCTACCTAGAGCACGAATCCTCGTCGGACCACCACCACGACCACCACGACCACCACGACCACCACGACCACCAGCCCATCACGTCAGAGACACCCTTTGACGACATTGAGCGCCGCATGAACGCCAGGTGGGCGTCCGTCTACCCCCCCGGCCGGAAGCCCCAGCGCCAGCGGGGCATGGTCCTGAACCGCGGCTGGGGCGACAGTCCCGGCAGCAGCTGCGAGTTCCTGGGCGGCTGGGAGGAGAGCGGTGCGAGGAGGGCCGAGGCGAACGGGGACTCGACCACGACGCTGTTTGGCTTTCCGGGCCTGGTGTTTGAGGTGCTGCGGAATGACTACGTGAATACCGTGACTGTGTTTTGATGGATGGAGGCGAATGGATGGATGGATGAATGAAAATGATGAAACATGACGTTGGGTTGCAAAGCTCACGGTGGCCATTTTTTCCCTCTCCAGTCCGGATGAAGCAGGCAAATCTGCCCGCCAAGTCCTGCAGGCGTTGCCTTGGAAGGGTCTCAAGTCCTCAGCGTGACAGTCATCGTGTCTGGCCCCTCCCTGGGTCTGGTACCAAATCCGGGACACGCAGCTCCCCGACGTCGTCACATCGGTCAAGCCACTACCGAGATTGGGCATCTCAGAAACCCCTCATCCATAATTATCACGAGCATTGTCATGAGCGGGGTGTTGTAAATTGTAGGATCGGTCGGGGGCTTGGGTGGGAGGGGGGGGGGGGGGGGCCATGTGACCTGTGGGCGTGTAGGCTGTAGGCGAAGTTAGAACCAGGCTGTACCAGATTTTCGGCGTGCCGTGTGCGGCGGCGTGGCCGACAGCCCTAGATGACGTTTGTCCTGCGCGTACGGCTGGCTAGTCATGTGATTGGATTTGGCGCGCGGCTGATGACGTCGCTGCCCGGCGCCCGCCAACGATGGGTGGGTAGGTGGTGTTGAGGTGCTGATGGTGATGCTTCCGAAATGAAATGAATAAAAAGAGATGGGCGGTTTTATTATTATTTATTCATGCCATGTACACTAAATACTAGGGTATACACTATGCAAAATGCGACGTGACAAAGACGACGAAAGTATGCCAGTATTCGTCATGAAAGTATTCGTCATGAAAATCTAACAGAGTGCAAGAGCTAAATGCCTTTTTTGTACATGAACGTCGTCGCGTCGTAATGGGTTCATTATGAGAAAAAAAAAAAAAAAAAAAAAAAAAAAAAAAAAAAAAAAAAAAAAAAAAAAACGCCAATTGTCTAGATTCTTCCGAGTGTTTTTTTTCCTCCTCCTCTAATTTCGTCTCTCTTCATTTCTGTCCTTTTTCGTGTTTTCGCGTGCGCATGTGTGGTCAGTTGCAAGTCTAAAGACATGCATCTTCACAAGGCAACTGCTCCTCAAAAGGCGCCTCCTCATTCTTTGGCGCCCTCACCAGCGCCGTCCACTGACGCAGCGGCCTCGTTTCTCGGCCGCAGTGACTGCAAACCCGTCTTGTGCTCCGTGTGATCCATGCTCAGCTTCTTCTGCGTGATGCCAAAGCTGATGAGGAAGGAGACAAAGGCCGTGCACGTGAAGAGAATGTACATCTTCTGCAGCGCGTTCCAGTAGGCGTGCTTGACGACGGCGGCATCGTGGCCCTGCAGGTCGGCGACGACGTGGACGTTCGCGGCGGCCTGCGAGCCGTCAAACAGGGCGGCGAGGCGGGCATCGAGCTGGCTGTCGAGGTAGCTCGCCTGCGCTGCCATCTGGTTGTTGAAGATGACGCCGCCGACGACGACGGAGATGGAGGTGCCGAGCTGGCGTAGGAAGCCGAAGCTGGCCGTTGCGACGCCAATGTCACGCGGCTCGACGTTGGTCTGGAGCGCAATGAGGGGGGCCTGGAAGTTGGGGCCGACGCCGATGCCTGCTATGATTTGAAAGACAATAATCTTGGCCCAGTTTCTGTCGTCGCCGAGGTCGACGAGGAGGCCGAAGCCGAGCGTCATGATGGCGAGGCCAGTCGTGATGGGGACCTTGTAGTTGCCGGTGCGCTTGATGACGATGCCTATCAGGGCCGAGGTGAAGGACAGCGAGAGCACGTACGGCAGGAGGTAGACGCCCGAGAGCAGAGAGGTTGCGCCCAGGACGGCTTGGAAGTACAGCGGAAGCCAGTAGCTGCCGCCCATGAAGGTGAAGGCGTGCATCAAGGTGAGGGAGAAGGCCGCGATGCTGTTCCTGTGGCGGAAGAGAGAGACGGGCATGACGGGGTACCTTGCCACGCGCGATTCGTACACGACAAACAGGCCAACGACGACGGCCCCAAACACGATGAGGCAGATGACCGTCGCGCTGTCCCACGGATGCTGCACGCCGCCAAACTCGAGACCAAGGAGAATCATGAGGGTGCCGCCGATGACGAGCAAGCTGCCGAGCCAGTCAATGGCCATGAGACCCTCCCTCACGGGCGTCCGCGGGTTGTGAAGCTTCAGCACAAACAGGAGGATGAAGAAGACGACGCCGGCAAGAGGGAGGTTGATGTAAAAGCACCACCTCCATGAGACCTTGGTGGTGAAGACGCCGCCGACAACAGGGCCAACGGCCGAGGCAATCGCCCACACACAACCCAGCATGCCAAAGTACATGCTTCGCTTGCGCATGGAGAACAGGTCTGACACGCAGATGTTGGGAAGCACAATGGTGCCGCCACCGCCAACGCCTTGGATGGCCCGCGCGGCGATGAGCATTCCCATGCTGCTGCTGATGGCACATAGGAGCGAGCCGATCCAGAAGATAGCCACGGCGCCAATGAGGACGGGCTTGCGGCCGAATATGTCGGATATCTTGCCCCATATGGGCACGAAGGTCGCGTTTCCCAGTATGTACGCTGATCCAATCCAGATGTAGCCCTGACTGGAATTAAAGTGGCTGGAAATGGTGGGGATTGCCGTCGTGACAATCGTCATGTCCAGTGCCGCAAGAAAGAGGGCCAGGCACAGCGCAAAGACGATGAGGAAGGTCTCGACTGGTGTTCGTTGTGCCTCTGGCTCAGCTGCTGCTGTTGTTGTTGTTGTTGTTGTTGTGGCCGCAGGGGGAGTTTCCTTGGAGCCAGCGTGAGAAGCGGATGCGGCAGCAGCCTCGACATCATGGCTGGCTTGATGCTGCTGCCGGGCTTGTTGCGATGCGTTCTTCTCGTCGTCTTGCTTCAATGAGCCATCAGGGAGGCCATCTCGCTCCGCGTCAATGGTTTGCTCTGAGCTTGTACGCCGAGCAGGCGTGGTGGCAGCGGTGGACGTCATTGATCTGTTAGATGCTCGATTCTGCCTGACCACGTGCCAATGCTCGGATGTGTACTGTTGACTTTGATCTGCACGCCTGTCTCACAAAGATCGAATGTCGGGATTTCGAAGATCACTGGCGAGACGGGAAGTTCAGGCAGGTTCAAGAGAGAAGGACGCAACTAATCAAGGGCATGAATGGGAAGCAACGTTAGCGGATCGCGGGATGGCGGATGAGGTGTGGCTGTTGCTTCGAAGCGGTCGACGTCCATGCCAGGATCAGAACGGCTCATGGTTGAAGGGCCCGTGTCGTGCGTTGGTATTGCAATGCCGGACGGTTTTGACGGCGAAGGCGGTTAACGGAACGAGGTGCAGCAATGGCATATGTATGTGTTTGAAGAAACCTGTTGAGAAGGAACACGGATGGGACTTGCTCCCTCCGAGTTTCGCCCGTGGAACAAAGCCGAGGGAGACCCAGCCAGCCATGGCCATGGCCAATCAGGAGGGCTCCTGGTCGGACGTGCGTCTGATTGATGCCGACGGCCGGCAAAGGCCGGGGTGCGAGGCGAATTGGCAATTGGCACTTGCCATGCCAGCTGCGGGGTTTCCACTCTTATGCTTGGGAGTCCGCCAATCCGGCCCAGTTGCGACCGAGGGCCTTCGCTCGAAAGTGATGCCGCACTGATGCGTGAATCAGCGGGAATGCAGGGCGGAGATTGAGATTGAAAACCAACCTCCCGACACACCCAATGTGATGCGCTGCGGCCAGAGTCTGTCTGGCAAATCCTTCGGGCGGGTGAACGATTGGCGGGCGGTTGGTGGGCGGTTGGAGGGCGGTTGGCGGGCGAAAGGACGGGAAATACATCGAGTTTGAATTGCGCCCGTCCGCGTTCACGGGCGTCACGATTCATCACGGCAGCCCGTCGTCTCTGGCACTGTACCGCACCCGCGAAGCATCTCGGACATACGACGCCTCGCGACGCGAGCCGTGGTACCTGGTGAATGGTGATGAATGAAAGTCTTCTCTGGGCACCAACGACAGGGGTCTCGGCATCGTTCACCCTTTTCAGCGTATGGGTGGAGAGCAACAGATGACCTTTGTCCAAAGTCTATTTATGTTGCGATGGTGCCGATGGGATTTTGCTTCTTTTTGTGCCGCTTCGGTCCGGTGCAACTTTGTGGCGATGGCGGAACGACGTGCTTGCCACATCTCTCCATGATACTCCATACATACATACCTACTAGTAGTTAGTACTAGGTAGGTAGCCATACGCACAGTACCTAGTACCTAGTTGGAGCTCGCTGGTTTCGTCGGCCGAGTCAGCCACTGAAGAAACCGAACACGTTCTTCCTGTGGTTTTTCCTGTTGGGAGAATACCGGAGGGGGTGGGCCGGCGGGTGTAGCTGTGGCTGACGTTGCCACAGCAACAGAAGCTGCAAGCTCTGGGCTGTGGCGGCAGGTGCGGTGGCAGTGGGCACCGTTATGGCAGGAGCAGCTTGCGCGCTCTATTTACTTTCCCTGCCGTCGTCCAATCACATCACCGGAACACCCCCTCCCCACCACCACAAGCGCCCCATCACAAGAGGACCAGGCCACAAGGATTGACGGCTTCACACTGATTACATTGTCTGGCGTCCTGGGCTTGGTGGTGCCTGCTGTGTATTGCTTCTTCTTCTTGTATACGTTACCTTGCCGGCCTTCCTTGGCGACCGATTCGACCGATTCGACCGATTCGACCGATCCGAACTCGACGCGACAAAGTTCCGTCACGATTCGCGCCGTCAGCCGTAGCCACCATGGCTTCTCGACGAACGACGCGTTCCGATCGAGAGCTCGGCCGGTCAACAATGAGCAACCATGGCGTCCGCTCCGGTGCTGGTAGTCGGCTCGCCGCCACGAGACAGCCTACTGGCCGTCCATCGTCATTGAGGCAGCCCTCGTCTTCGAGCGTGGCCAGAGGACTTCCTGATGGCGCCGGCGCCGCGTCTCCAGCCACCTCGATCTCAACTGCCACGACGGGCGGCAAGCGCAAGGAACGCGACTATGAGTCCGAAGTTGGCGGGAGCGTCAGCAACGTCGGCGAGGAGACCAACATTACTGTTGTTGTGAGATGTCGCGGCCGAAGTCAACGCGAGATCAAGGAAAATAGTGCCGTCGTGGTGCAGGCCGACGGCGTCAAGGGCAAAGCGGTCGGGTTGATGCTCGGCCCCAACGCACTGAGCAACAAGTCCTATATATTTGATCGCGTCTACTCGCAGGCAGCGGACCAGAATATGGTCTTCGATGACACGGTCAAGCCGATATTAGACGAGGTATGTCAGTAGGGCGCTTCGCCTTTACTTGGACGCCCAAATCTCTTCCATAATGCCACCTAACACGGTTTTTTTTTTCTTCGTTAGATGCTTGCGGGATACAACTGCACCATCTTCGCCTACGGGCAGACTGGTACAGGAAAGACGTACACCATGTCTGGAGACATGAGCGAAACGCTAGGCATGCTGTCCGGCGAGGCAGGCATCATTCCGCGCGTGCTACACCAGTTATTCAACAAGCTCGAAATTGACGACAGGGAACATTGCGTCAAATGTTCCTTCATTGAGCTGTACAACGAAGAATTGCGCGATCTACTTGCCTTCGATGAAGGCGCCAAGCTCAAAATATACGACGATGCGTCGAGAAAAGGACATGCAGGCACGCTGGTGCAGGGCATGGAGGAGAAGCACATCAAGAACGCTTCCGAGGGTATCAAGGTGCTCCAGGACGGCAGCTTGAAACGCCAGGTGGCGGCGACAAAGTGCAACGATCTGAGCTCGCGGAGCCATACCGTCTTCACCATTACCGCCTATGTCAAGAAGACAAACGACCAGGGCCTTGATGACTTTGTCAGCGCTGGCAAGCTCAACCTGGTGGACTTGGCTGGAAGCGAAAACATCCAACGATCCGGAGCTGAGAACAAGCGGGCTGCCGAGGCTGGCCTCATCAACAAGTCGCTGCTGACGCTCGGCCGTGTCATCAACGCGCTGGTGGACCGCAATTCTCATATCCCATACCGTGAGTCCAAACTGACGCGCCTGCTCCAAGACTCGCTGGGCGGCCGCACCAAGACGTGCATCATTGCCACCATATCACCGGCAAAGGCCAATCTAGAAGAGACCATCTCGACCCTCGACTACGCATTTCGCGCCAAGAACATCAAGAACAAGCCCCAGGTGAACCCCATGCTGAACAAGAGAATGCTGCTCAACGACTTTGCCAACGAGATTGAAAAGCTCAAGGGCGAACTCATCTCGACGAGACAGCGCAACGGCGTCTACCTCTCGAACGATACGTATGAAGAGTTGACAGCACAGAGCGAGACTCGCCGCATCGTCATGGAGGAACAGGTTGCCAAGATTGAGACGCTGGAGACCAATCTCAGAAACAAGGTGCACGAGCTCTTCGCCATGAACTCTTCATTTATGGGCTTGAAGAAGGATCACGAGTGGACCAAGGCTCAGCTCGAGGAAACCAAGGGCGTGCTGGACCAGACAGACATTGTGCTCTCTGCGACTCGCAGAACCCTTGCGGAAGAAACATTGTTACGCAAGGCACACGAGCAGACGGAGGAAAAGCTGTCCGAGATTGGAGGCCAGCTCATCAACAAGCTCCACAAGACGGTCCATGACGTGACGGGGTTGCGGGCCAAGAACAAGAGAAAGTCTGACCTGCAATCACTGAACCGGGCGACCTGGGGAACGTCTCAGGCGCAAGTCGGAGACGTGACGTCCATGGTGGAGCGACGGATATTGGAATTTCAAGAGGAGCAGCAGGGATACGTCGCCAGCATCTCTGGACGGATGGCCTCTTTTGTGGCGGAAGAGCTGCAGAAACTCCTGTCCACACAGGCCTTTCTGGATGAGCATCTGAATGTGTTTGTCGAGTCCAAGAGGCAGCTGCTGGGGCAGAAGCAGCAGTCCAAGGACGACATGGACGAGGTACTCGACGAGATCAAGATGATCCGCGACGCGGTCAAGGAAAAGGTTGGGGAGAGACTTCAGGTCATGTCACAAGCTGCGGAGAAGATTTCAGGGGACATTTTGCAGGAAATGGCCGTCTTTCACACTCAAGTAAGGATATCCTACACATGACGCTCGAGGTGGCGACTTCTATACACGCCGCCGCTACCGCAGCCGCCCCCTCTCTCCCTCTCTCTTTTTTCTTCCCCTTTTTCTTTTGGTGCTAACGTCCCCTGACAGCTGCACAACTCATATAGCAACCTGGGCAAAGACTATAAGTCGGTATTCGAGGACCTTGTGAAACACATCACGGCACAGCGGAGCGAGGCGGATAGTCTGCGTCGACAACTGCAGAGCGCCATGAACACGATTGCCCTGCAGAATACAAGCCTCTCGACGCGTGTCCAAGAGGCGTTGGAGGAGGAGCGCCGTCAATCGGCCGAAGACAGGCAGAAGCTCATGACGCAGATGTCGAGTCTCTTCAACGCCCAGGCCGAAGCACAGGAGGCGCGCCTCGCCGATCGAGTGGCACTGATTCAGAAAAGCGTGGGCGAGTCCAACACGTCGATGGAGACGGCCATGACGCTCTATGCGCAAGGAATGGAGGACTGGGACAAGGAGGAGAACGCGCTGATGGAGGACGTCAAGAAGTCGCGCGAGCAGCTGAAGAACCGGCTGAAGGATGACTGGACCGCCGCAAGCGACCAGAGCACGGCCATACAGAACGTGGCCAAGTCGATACACGCCGAGACGGCCCGGCTTGCCGAGGAGCAGACGGACGACGTGGACGCGCAGATGGAGGCTCTGGACGATTTCGTCAGCCGGGCCAAGCTGGAGAACGCCAGCCACCACGAAGCGCACGGCCAGTCGGTCCAGGCCCTGTCAAACACGGTGGAAAAGTCGTTTGGTAACATCTCGGCCCACTTCAAGACCTCGTTCGAGCGGGTTAAGAACCTCGGGGAAGGCATGGAGCTGGACACGAACGACCTGAGCGACGCGCTGGAGCCGCTCGAGTCGCAGCTGTGCCAGCCGCTGGCCAACCTGCGCGAGGGGATCGCGGCGACGTCGTTGCAGGAATACCAGCCCACGGGCGAGACGCCGCAGAAGGCGACGTACCACTACCCGACGAAGCTGCCGCGGACGCAGCCCCGCGAGGCCATCGTGTCCAGCATGGACGACGAGGCCGCATCGGTGACATCACTGTCCATGGGGGGGGACGAGTCGATTGATTCGTCGGCCATATTTCCCGATGCCGGCCACAGGAGCTCGCCCGGGACGAAGCGGCAGTCGAGCGCGAGCACCGGCACCAGCACCAGCACCGGCACCAGTCTGCGCGAAGTAAACCCCAACGTGTCGACGGCGATGGCACTGACCACCGGCGGCGGCGGCGGCGGCGGCGGCGTATCGGCCTTTGATCCACGAGCGAGCACCGCGTCCGTGCCGCCAGAGCAAACGGGGACTACTTTTAAGAAGCCGACATCTCGCCTGGCCAGGGGCATGGGCATGGGCATGGGCATGGGCATGACGAGGCAGCAGCCCGTCTTGGTGGAGGGGCGAGAAAACATGCTGCCGGGTACGTTTGAGCAGGGGATGTCTAGGAGGAAGAGCCCGCGGCTGAATTGAGGCTCCCAAAAAAAAAAAAACCGATTCCTTTCCCTTTCCCTCTGCCTCTGCCTCTGCCTCTGCCTCACATTTTCTGCTTCCTTTTATTCTTGAATGGTGTTGGCAGAGAAAGGGGGGTGGGGGAGGGGCAGCCGCGCCTTCGCCTTCGCGCATAGGATATCATTCATTTGATTGCTTCTACTATTTTGTAATTCTTGTGTGGCGTGTTGGGGTTTTTTTTTTTTTTTTTTTTTTTTTTTTTTTTTTTTTTTTTTTTTTCTTTGTATGTATAAATACAAAGATGGGACTTGTTATTGTTATTGTTTTTAGGACGGGAGATGGGGGGGGGATATGGATAGAGTAGATGGAGTGGAGGCCGGAGTGGAAATCCAACATGTTCTCCTTTGAGTGACTTGGCCACCTTGCCGTTTTCTGATCTTGGCTACTAGGTAGGTATGGAGCAACTTGTTTGATTTGGTTTTTTGTTTTTGGGTCGAATTTGAAAAGAAAAAAAGGGGAGAGGAGAAAGGCGTATGTTTATGTATATACTGGTACTGCCTCGCTGTTCATGTTGCGGAACCCACAACACGGTCCGGTGCCCGCTCGTGTTGCTTCTTCAACTACACGTCCATGTACAAGACATGACATGGCCATTTCCCAATCTCAACAGTGCACAGACAGACACTACCAGCCTTCTCCCGCTCCCGCTCCCCCACCCGCCGACCTCCGCCCATAGAACCGCTTCCTCTTCCTCTCAAACAGGTCCTCGGCCCGCCACCCCTTCCCCGGGTGAATCATGCGCAGGAAGCCATCGACGTGCACCGCCCCGACGACCTCGTCGTCCGAGTCACCATAGGGGCCAACGCCGGTGTCGTCGTCCTCGTCGTCGTCCTCGCCGTGACGCCCCGGGTGGACGAGGTGCATGTGCCGCCGGAGGTTGGTGCGGCGGGCGAACCCGTCCCTTGCGCGGGGGCACGTCTGCACGGGACACAGGAAGAGGCCGGCTGAGGAGCGGGAGCGGGAGCGGGAGCGGGACTGGGTCTGCTGCTGGTGCTGGTGGTGGTGCGTGTGGGTTGATGATGATGATGCTGGTCAGTGGTCACTGGTAGGCACCTGCCACCAGGCGTGCGAAGCAAGCACGGCACGGCACGGCACGGCACACCGGCTCCGTCGTCCTAATGCG